>SOPF01028932.1:0-43673 GCA_012979155.1 Hypericum perforatum | reverse complement strand
TACCTCTAGAAATGCTTGGAGATTGAGGAGGCGAATATATATTAATTGGATAACTAACCTAACCGACAGTTTAACGATAAATTAAGAGCTCAGTTTAGCTCCTCCGAAACCTGCATTTCTGTCGGTGAGTTCGTTTCCACACTTCCTCCTTGTTCTCGTCATTCTCCGTTTTCATTTTTATACTTATTTTTAAAGTTAAATATGAGTTTCGAACTAATATAAATGCTTTGGCTAAAAAGATAACCGAGGAGAAGAATTCGATAAAATAAAATCAGGTAACCGCCTCACTCTTGTGTCGGTGAGCACTCATATGTATTTTGTTCGTTGACGGTTATTCCCTTCGGAACGGCGTCGCTTCTGTTTTCCGTTGTTTCTATGTTACTGTTGACTTTGGAGTGAGCGAGAGGTTGACTAATTTGGGATGTTGATAATCCATCTATCTATCTCTACCGAATTAATTTGGATCTCTCAATTTTTAAAGATTAATTAAGTGGTTTGATCTTTCGGTTTACGTCTCATTGTTGATGTTTTTGTATTTGATGATGATTTTAAAGTATAGTCGATTATTTATCGTTATTCCTTTTCTTTTTGTTTGATTCTTCACGTAAAGGACATAAATTCACAGAGGCGCCGACATTTTTTTTAAGCCGAGTGTTTCTGGTATTTTAATTGTTTATTTATTTGTCTCAATTTGGCTGTCTAAATATAACAAATATAATTATGTGGAGAAATAAATAGTCTTGGCTCTATTATTTCACAGATTTGTTGTTGACGAAATGTGGGATTTGGAATTATTACTCGTTTTGATTTGGGTAGCTTGATTTGATGACGACGCCGTTACAAGGCAAAAGTCAAGGGGATTCTTTCCTCTGTACATTAAAATTGGCAAAAGAAAGGGAACGAATCTACCGTTACTTTACTCTGTTTTTTTCTTGTTGGGTTGTTGTAATGGAAAGAGTACGTCCTGTTTTAAGCTAGAGTCTCTTTTACTACAAGTTGTACATTGTCTCAAGATTTTGTTGCCATGGGTGGGTGCCTCCGTTAAGTTCCCCTGTCTTTGCAGCATTGTTAATTCAAGTGGTTGTTGATGTAGTGTAACAGTTGACTGCTCTGAAAATGGACCGGCGGAGTTGGCCTTGGAAGAAAAAGTCATCTGACAAGTCAGAGAAGAAGGCGGTGGAGGCTGTTCTTGCTGCTGCTACTGCAGAATCCGGTGCTGGTGAAGTGGCTCCGAGTGGATTGCATGGGGACAAGGTACTTGCACCAGTGCAAGAACCCATTTCCTTGAGCATCTTTTTCACTGTTACTTAGTCTGTTGATCTTGGTTTCCAAATTATACTTCATTTAATATGAAACCCAGTTCGACTTTGTCTCCAAGTTGTTTGTCCAGCCGGAGTGCATGTACGCACTTTGAGCTAAAAGAATTGGAATTGCGTGTTCTTATGCACGAACTGCATCGGGCCAAGTCCTGATTCTTTAAACACTGCATTTTCTTGTTTGTATAATGTGATTTTTGGGAATAATTTTTTTTTTCCTGCTAATCAATAATCCACAAGCATGTATTCTCTGTGCATAATTCTCATACTCATCAGGAGAGACTGAAATATATGAGATACTGACAGTATTTTCTGCTTATGTTTTAAAAATCTTTGCAATTGTTGTATTAGTTAATACAAAAAGCAGTGCGAAGCTGTGACACTATTTAGCAGTGTTTAGGAATGTAACACTAAAATTGCTGACAGAAAATTGCTTTTGGGTTCTTGACTCATGAACCCACATTGTGCTTTATGGTCCAGTACAGTTATTTTACACTTCTGCTGACCTCCTCCCTGTCGCTTCCAGACTTTTAGGTTGCATTAAGTATTTATCTAATTGTTTTCCTCTATCGGCAGGACAATTACAAGAAGCCCAACTATGTGCAAATTTCAGTTGAATCATACACACATCTCACGGGTTTGGAAGATCAACTAAAGACATCTGACGAACAGATTCAGACTCTCGAGGATGAAATTAATGAGTTGAATGAAAAGCTATCTGCAGCACACGAGGAAATAAGCTCCAAGGAATTGATGGTAAAGCAGCATGCTAAAGTTGCTGAAGAAGCAGTTACAGGTGTGTCACTTCAGTGGCCAGGATATTTTCAGCGTTCAGATCTGAATTTTCCTTCTTAATATGGTGTCAATTGATTTAACATTACATCTTCTTTTGACAGGTTGGGAAAAGGCTGAAGCTGAAGCTCTGGCCTTGAAAAACCATCTTGAGACGGTCACACTGTCAAAGCTTACTGCAGAAGATCGAGCAGAACATCTGGATGGTGCTCTTAAAGAGTGCATGCGGCAGATAAGAAATCTGAAAGAGGACCATGAACGGAAGTTGCAAGATGTTGTTCTTACCAAGACCAAGCAGTTTGATAAAATGAAGATGGACCTTGAATCCAAGATGTTTAACTTGGACCAAGAACTCCTCAGGTCTGCAGCAGAAAATGCTGCAATTTCAAGGTCATTACAAGAACGTTCTAACATGCTTATCAGAATTAACGAAGAAAAATCACAGGCTGAGGCTGATATTGAGCATTTGAAGTCAAATATAGAATCGTGTGAAAAGGAGATAAGTTCACTTAAATATGAACTTCATTTAATTTCCAAGGAATTAGATATACGCAATGAGGAGAAAAATATGGCCATGAGATCATCTGAGGCAGCTAACAAGCAGCAAATGGAAGGTGCTAAAAAGATAGCTAAATTGGAAGCAGAGTGCCAAAGGCTACGGGGTCTTGTAAGGAAGAAGTTGCCTGGTCCTGCCGCACTAGCACAAATGAAGCTAGAGGTTGATAATCTCGGTAGAGAATATGGAGACTCTCGAGTCAGAAGGTCTCCCAGTAAGCCTCCTAGTCCACATTTCTCCTCGGTGTCTGAATTTTCTCTTGATGGGGTGCAGAAGTATCAAAGAGAGGCAGAATTTCTTACTGAACGCATGGTGGCTATGGAAGAAGAAACAAAGATGTTGAAAGAAGCTTTGGCTAAGCGGAACACCGAATTACAGGCTTCCAGAAACCTTTGTGCTAAGACAGCTAGCAGGCTGCAATATATGGAAGCCCAGCTGCCCCACAGCAGTCAACAGAGAAGTTCGCCGAAATCTGTAGTCCATGTAGCTACTGAAGATTTCCCTGGTCAAAATGGTAGCACTCCTCCCAGCATAACATCTCTATCTGAAGACGGAAATGATGATAATAGAAGTTCTGACTCTTGGGCAACAACAATGATATCTGAGCTCCAGAAGGATAAGAACAATGATAAGCGCAAGCAGCCAGAAAATGTGAAGCATTTGGAACTCATGGATGACTTCCTGGAGATGGAGAAGTTGGCTTGTTCAAACGGAACAGATGGCCAGTTACTTTTGGATTCTCCTGATAACAAGACAACTGGAGTTGTGAATGGAATTGTTTCAGAGTCTTCTTCGGCTAAAGGTTCACTGGGTGAAGGGCAGCAGAATGTGGAGCCACCCACAAAATCTGCATCTCCTGAAGTGGACAAGTCAATCTTGGATTCCGGATCTGATTCTGACTACCCAACTGTGGTTAAGCTAAGATCGAGAATCGCTTTATTATTAGAGTCTGTTTCTGGTGATGCTGATGCTGTGAAAATCTTGGAGGATGTCAAACTCGTTTTGCAAGATTCACATGACACACTGCGTCCAGGAACAGGTATTGTCTCTGAGGGAGCCAACAATTGCAATAAAGCGTGCAGCAGGCAAATGTGTGTCGAAGATGATAGCCTAAGAGGGACAATGGAAGTTTCCTCGTCTGAAGTTGCTAAGTTGGAAACTGAAACAATGGATGGACTTGGTCATCAGCTGATTGAGGCCATTGGTAAGATTAATGAGTTTGTGCTATCCATTGGCGAAGAAGCAATGGGAGTTCATGACACATCATGTGATGGCAATGACTTGAACCAGAAAATCGAGGAATTCTCGGCCATCTTCAGGAAAGTTTTGTCCAACAACATGAGTTTAGTTGATTTTGTTTTCGGCCTGTCTCTTGTCCTAGCTAAAGCAGGTGAGCTCAAATTCAATGTTCTTGGATATAAATGTGCTGAAGCAGAGATAAGCAGCCCTGATTGCATAGATAAGGTAGCTTTGCCAGAGAACAAAGCCATCCAAAAGGATTCACCTGGAGAGAGATATGAAAATGGCCAAATCTCTAGTCCTACTTCTAATCCTGAGGTCCCGGATGATGGAAATCTGGTATCAGGATATCGACCAAATCAGTTGTCGTGCAAAATCTCGTTAGAGGAGTTCGAGGAGTTGAAGTCAGAGAAGGAGAACATGGCTAGAGATCTAGCTAGATACTCTGAAAATCTAGAGATGACCAAGTCACAACTACATGAAACTGAGCAGCTTCTAGCAGAAGCGCGATCTCAACTGGCTTCTGCTCAAAAGTCGAATACCTTGTCTGAGACACAGCTGAAATGTATGGCAGAGTCATACAGGTCGCTGGAAACACGTTCAGGAGAGTTGGAAACTGAGGTGAACCTTCTCCGATCTAAAGCAGAGACCTTGGAAAATGAGCTCGAAAATGAGAAGAAGAATCACCAAGATGCTTTGATTAGATTCAAGGAACTAGAAGAGCAACTGCAGATGTGAGTTTTTGTTTCTCTGATAAATCGTCGTTATTGAATTTGCATCTGCTGACTTTCTCAAAAAAAAAAAAAATTTGCATCTGCTGTCTGGTTTAGCTACACGGGTTCATCTGATGGCTTTTATGTGCTTGGATGTGTTGTTAACTTTTCATTTGCGACTACCTTACTTTCAATTCTTCCGGTTCTAACATAAGAATGCTTCTTTCTTATCAGGATTAAGAACTCGGCTAATGATGATGACCTCAAGACCAAACAGGTAAAATGTTTATCTGGTCTCCTATCTCTACTTACAAGAAATTCCTAGATCATCAGGCTTTGTGTACTGTTGAACAAATTAATGAAACTGATTTATGTTGATTTCCCTCTCAATTTAGTATTTCACTATGATATTTGAATCACTATTGCTGCTATTTCAGGATCGGGATTTGACAGCAGCAGCAGAAAAACTAGCCGAGTGTCAGGAGACCATGTTTCTTCTAGGAAAGCAGTTGAAGTCTTTGCGACCTCAGAACGAATTCCTGGGCTCTCCCTCCACTGAGAGGGGTCAAAAAGCTGAAGAATCCGCCGAAGACGAACCTACTACTAGTGGCGGGCACATGCCATATTCGCATCCTGAGACGGACACTGCTGCTTCCATGCAAAGAGCTGTTGGTGCCGAGTCCCCGGTGAACTCCCACAATAACCCACCACGCAGTCCCGAAGCAGATGCAAGTCCCTTGATGTCACCCATCAACCCCAAGCATGCAAAGCACAGGCCTACCAAGTCGGGTTCATCGTCCTCGTCTACCCCAACGCCAGAAAAACAGGCACGAGGATTTACCAGGTTCTTCTCGACAAAGGGAAAGAACGGCTATTAGACCTGCTCCTTGCGGGCAATAACCATCCCATGGTTGACGCCCTAAGCTGGACGATGAACAGACAGTACAATCATCTGCGTAAGCTTGTCATTAGGGTTATTGATGAAAGAGATGTTGAATTAGGAGCCTTGTAATTTTTGTAACTATCGACTGTATATGGTGTCCTCTTCCATTACCAAACCCTTCTACCTTTTCTCATTTGTACTGTGAGTTCGTTCCTTCGGACATGACAATTGGAAATCATATTTCATGTCTTCTGTTTGAATGACTTGCCTGCTGTATATTTACCAAATTTTTTTCACTTAAATCATACTTCATGTTTTTCCTTGTTACTTTGTAGTTTTTACCAAGTGCGAGGATTGGCACGTGCATTAAAAATTTGGCCACCATTCAATAGTTCAACTTTCCCAAGTTCCCACTCGAACTGTGGAATGGGTTTGACGAGGTCGGTGTTTCACAAGAGGCTGAGAGGGGAGGGGTTGAGAGAGGACTTTGTACTAAATAAGATGTATGTGGCCGTGTTTTTTATTAATGCATGGGATTCTTGCTCCTCCACTTCCAAAAAAAATCACATAATCAAGAAAAATCACTACAATGATAAGCTCGAAGTAACATTATACGAAAGGGGCGAGTTTATAATAAAATTTTAACCAAGATTCAAATATTTGAAATATCTTTGTTATCTTTTAAATAATCCGAATATCAATGATCTTTAGTCTTTACCACAATCTGAATCGTAATGGCTTGCTTAGGGACAAGCGAGCCGCAATATTTGAAAGCTACAGAAGAACTCGTACGCATGCGGTATAGTTGCACGTTAGAGGGTGCAACTGCTCCGGAGACCTATGAAAGTCGCAATACAAAACAGAAGATAATAGTAATTAATTTTATTGACCCATAGTGTTTAGATAAATTAATGAAAGTCCAAGGTTAGACTCCTGCATAAGCATTTCTGATGTAATAGAATAGGATTTAGAATAGGATATCAAAAAAAATATTAATGAAAGTTTTCTCGATTTCGAAATTTTTGACATCAATTTTTTTCAACAAGTTCTCTCGGGCCCTTAAAAAAAGCGAGGCTGAAATGTATTTGGAAAGGGCAGAATCCAATTAAAAAATTGGGCTTTGTGGTCCAATGAATTAAATGAGAAGAGAAAATCCGAATCCTGGATGGTCCAAAACCCATACCCGTTGAGAGTTCCCAAAAGGAAAACCCGCTTTTCGGGATAGATCCTCTGCACACAGTATCACTTTTTAAGCTGCGAGATTTCGTTTAGATTTCCTAGGCAATCAATAAAAAAAAAAAATACTTTCAACCTGGTCTTTATTCAGTTTCCTTGCAACGATCATTTTCTCAGAGAAAAACGAAAATAATTATAAATTTTCTCAATCAAAATTCTTTTTCTGATTGGCTTTGCAAAACGCCATCCTCAAATTTACATTTTTTAGAAGTAAATTTTATCTTATATAGTGAGAAAAAGTATAGTTTATAACATACTTTCCACATCCACGTTACAAATCTTCAAGTTACACCCAAATTTCCTAAAAAATGGATGGAGGTATCATTTTGGATAATATTACACTTGAGAGGTGAGATATGTCAAGTAATGGAAGTTAATCAGCGTTACTTGATTGTTAGATAATTAAATATAGTGTTTTAAAGTACAAATTTTAGGATATTAACCAAAATAATTATAAATTCAGAACTAATATTATACACACTGTCCTATCTTATGTACATTTGCAAACTATTCGAATTGTCAGATCGGTGACACAATTGATCTTATCGTATATCTAAAGAAGAATTTGAACCGGGAGTTCTAGGAGGAATTTGAACCATAGATCTATTTTGTGTACGCGATCTAACGATCATGTATCACGTGCACACGAAAACTACGTATGTACTCCAACTTTTTTTTTTATAAATTTAAGTTTTCAAACTGATTGGGAACACTCATTCATATCCAGAGGCGTCCACTTGTTGCATTAGTTCCGATGGATCACATATATCATGTTTCAATTCTTAACTTAATTTGACAAGATAATAATTTTGTGTCCATTGTCTACAGATCGAGGAGAGTGGCCTCTGCTTGCAACGAAAAGACCACAATATCTTCTATCTCTCTCTCTCTCTCTATATATATATATATATATATATATATACACACACACACACACACACACACATATTATTATTTGGAGAGAATATATTGTTTATTTATTATTGTATCTGAAACCTGAAATCTCACCAGAGACCCGGGAAAGAAAAATATGATAGCAGTTTTTATCAGGGGAAAAAGCTGATAAAATATCGCCCATATATATATCTCCCCAGAAGAAAGTTCCAGCAAATTTGAAAAGGTGGATAAAAAGGTGGCCCGTAGAGAAGAGTATCATAAAATGTTTTGGATTTTCCAATATAAAATTAGCGTTACTTCATTACCAAAAAAATAAGAGCAAATTGCCCTCAGGTCCCTGTCCTTTACTAAAATCACTATTTTCGTCCCTACTGTTTCAAAAATGATGATTTCGTCCTCCAGATTTGATTTAATAGCACTCTAAGGTCCCTGGTGCCGGAATCGGAAAATTTCTCCGGCAAAATTGGACTTAAGATTACAAAAATACCCTTTTCTTTTAAAAAATAAAAAAATAAATTGAAACACAATCGTAACTCATATTGAGCTGAAAGTTTGCAAGAAGCATCCTAAAAATACACATGATTTACGAAAAAACTTTCAGAAATTTTGGAGGCACAAAAGTATTTTTTTTTATTTTTCAACGCGTCAAAATTTTATAAATTCATATAAAATAAAAACTCTGTCTAATTGGGCTGAAACTTGTCCCATATATCTTTAAGTATCTTTAATGAATTTAGGAATAAAAAATTATGGATTCGCACTAGCCAATTTTGAAAAAGTCTAGGGATACCAAAAATATAGAATTTTAATTTATTTTTTTACTAAAAATAGAGTCTTTAGTAAAGATGCTTAAGGACACATAGAACAAGTTTTAGGTCCTAAATTCACTATATTTTGTTAAGAACACATGGGACAAGTTTCAGCCCAATTAGACAAACTTTCTATTTTATATGATTTTACAAAATTTTGGCACGTTGAAAAATAAAAAAAATACTTTTGTACCTCCAAAATTTCTGAAATTTTTTGCGTAAATCATATGTATTTTTAGAATGCTTCATGCAAAATTTCAGCTCAATACGAATTACGATTGTGTTTCAATTTGTTTTTTTACTTTTTAAAGGAAAAAGGTATTTTCGTAATCTTAAGTTCAATTTTGCCGGAGAAATTTTCCGATTCCGGTAGCAGGGACCTTAAAGTGCTATTAAATCAAATCTGGAGGACGAAATCATCATTTTTGAAACAGTAGGAACGAAAATGATGATTTTAGCAAAGGACAGGGACCTCAGAGCAATTTGCTCAAAAAATAATGTCATGCAGGAAAATTGTATTTTTTTGGTGTTCATTATATTCGAAATTGGTGGTTGACTTGATGGTGCACTTAAATTTACTAACGAGATTTTGTTTTAAGTTAAACAAGAGGAATTAAATTAGATTACAAAATATTAAAAAAATTACAATTTGTTTCACACTTTTCGAATATTAATTGTATATTTACAAAAACTTTTTTAGGAAGTATATTTACAAAAGCTGAACAACCGAAAATTGGACTCAGCGTAATATGGATCCGGACACCCAAATTATCTACCGGGTATTTAGTTGGAACCCGACAAGCCCACCCTACAAACAAGCTCAACGCCCAACATGAATTATAGCTCGAACTTCCCCATCCCAAAATAAAAATAATAATAACAAAAAAAGTTTTATCATTTATGTGGTTGGCTATAGGTTCTGGTCCTACTTGCTGATTTATCTAGTAAGTCCATGTTGTTTTGAATGTCATTAAACATTTGGATGATATTTGATGGTGATGTGGCCAGGATAATGTAAATTTTGCGTTCAAGCAGAAAGTAAATAATTTACTCTTGAAAATATTTCACCATATTCTATTTCGCCATCCTGATGAATATGCAAAAACACTGAACATTATTAGTGGATCAGAGAACCTACTTTATTGAGAAAAGCCACTGCCAATGTTTTGTACAAGCCTGCATGTATGCATGTGATTAAACAGTTAATCTCAATAATTGAAAATTATCAAACAGAAATAGAGAAGTGGAACACGGAATACTAGACTCCCATCAAGTTAAATACTTATTAGCCAACAAATTTATTGTTCACGTTAATTGATTACAGAGTTCCACTGTCAACTTTAGTTGTTAGGGGTGGCAAAATATGTGACACCACAGCAACTTGGTCTGAGATTTCTTCACATTATGTCTGTTGGCGACACGTTAATCCACTCAGATATTGAACACTAATTGTGCATTTTTTTTTATTTTTTTAATATTTTTATTGTTGATATTTTTATGATTTTTCACCCTTTTAATTCCATAAAACAAGAATCTAACCATAATAGAAACCGGCCTAAAAAGAAAGACATAGGGCAATAGGCGATACTTTGTTGTAGGGCTATGGTGTCCGGTCAGTACGGTTCATTGGTCCCCGCCCAGACAATGGATGGCCCACTTTCACTGCCATTGTGTAGGGGTCATAAATAAGCCTGGCTCGTGACCACCTTGGAAATTAAGACACCCTTAATTTTTAATTTATTATAACAAATAAGCTTTCTTGTGATATTAGTAAACCAACCATTTTAGATTGACCAGAAAGTATAATAGTTTAAGTGGAAAATAAAATCATTGATGCTCGTAATTTGTCTATCTATTTTTACTGATCTGCACAAATTTTATCTTAAACGATGCATTACTAACTATTAAAAAATATATAACAATGTTATAAACTTATTAATAAAAATTACTTTGACAACTATTTAACCCAACTGAAATTTTAAATCAATAATTGTTCTAATGTTATAGAAATGAGTAAAAAACAACTTCAGAACAAGAGTATTACGTTCCCCTCCATGACCATGAGATCGAAAAGAAGCTACCAATTTTTTTTCCTTTAGAGATCGAACCAGAGGCAGAAACTATTTACTTTTTTCTTTTGGTCAAGAGAAACTATTTACTTTACATTTAAGCCACGAAATAAAAAAGATTGATAATCTTCCTCATTAAACTAAAGTGGAGCATTAAGAAAACAAAACCATCACATTTATTAGTCAAAATAGCACTGTTTCTGGTGCAAGTATACAGTCGTGAGATCCTTTTTCTTGGTTTACGATAAATTGCAAACACGTCCAAATCAAACGGGTCGTGAGAGTTTACGTAAAAAATGATAACTAAGACCTCAAATGATCGATCAATATTGGAGGAATAAATAGCTACCTATCCACGTGGTTGAGCATTGATAAACGAAAAGTCTATAAAGATATCAGTCAACTGAATATTGATACCCCACTTTCTACGACCCACGCACGATAACCTAAAGATGTATGATACCAGTGAATAAAAAATCTCATGTAAATGTACATCGATTTTGACCGATTCTTTTAATAATATTTAAATCTAAAATATTTTGAAATTAATTCATGTCCTTTCACATTTAAAACAAATCATTATTTTTTATACGTAGGTTATTTTTATTGCTAAGTAATATTTAACATATTTACACATTGCATTTTTTTCCGCAATCAAGGTATGCGATCAATACCAAAAATTAAAACATAAAAATACCAAAAAAAGGTATGCGATTGCTTTAAAAAAATGTACGCACCCACAAGATATTAATAAAAATTATGCGAAAAATTCACCACTGTAAAATTCATATTTGAGAACTCTGCTAAAATTTGATATGCACACCCACAATAATCCCCGGCAGTTATTCTTGAAGCGAAAAATAATATTTTTCGGAATAATTAATTATATAAAACCAAAAGTATTATTAGAAGTTAAAACAAAAAACAGACATTACGTAACCCATATTTTAAAAAATTGAGAGAGAAACTATAGTTGATTATAATTGATCTTATATTTTGAAAATATTGATTCTGTGGTTATCTGGTTTATTTAAGACGGGATTACTGCTTACCGTTTACCCATGTGAATCTGCATTTTCTTCAAAGGCGAGAAGATAACGTGGCGCTAAGATGGAGATATTGTAAGATTCATGGACACCTCCGTCCAATGAAAAGACAAAAAGACACCCCCGTTCTGCTGTTGTTGCCCGTTCAACCGTCAAAACGGTAAAATTACAACAGGCAGCAGAAGTACCAAAATGTATCCTCGAGCCACGAGGCTAAATTAATAGCATTTTTAAAAACACCAGCCAGTTGCAAAGATTAATATAAATTAAAATATTTATATTACACTGTTTTAATAATTCGCAGAAAAAACATATTCCTCAAAAGACAAATGGGATCAAGTTAAAGTCGCTCTTAATTAATAAAATTAGAAACTTCACCCACAGATGACAATGATCGCAATTGCTTTAACTAAAATGAAAAGATGTACATTTCCATACCTACCTTAAAATATTCTCGGGTTAATTAAAAACCAAAAAGAAATTGTAGGAAATTGAACTAGACCCAAAGCCGCCGCTAGCCAGGGCTTCACCAACTCAACAGTTTCTAATTTCCTCCATGCAAAAAAGAAAACCGAGAAAAAAGGTTAAAAAAAAATAATAACCAAGAAAAAGGAGAGATGCTAAAATTAGCCTCTTCTTCTTCTTCTTGTTCCTTATCTGAGCATGGAAGTTAGGGACTCGAAGACGATCTCTTCGACGGGGAGCGTGAGTCCCATGTCGTGGTCGAACCCGAACTCCTCCTCAGCGAGCTGAAGCAACGTCTGAAACTCTGGCCGAGTTAGGAAGGAGATGGGGACAATGTACCTGCTCCTGTTCTCCCCTACGTAGACCACGAAGTGCCCCTTTGGGACATCTAAGGGCTGCCCTTCTTGCTCATGGTACCCTTGTCTTTTCCCAAGGCTCGAGCACCTCTTCATTATCTGCTTTATCACTGCTGCTTGCCCTAACTTCGCTGGTTTCCTTATGGCCATTGTGGGAGTTTTAACAGTTTTAAATTATTATCTTTTTTTTGTGTGTGTGTGTTTGGGGTTTGTGGGTGTATTTTGAGTTGTAGGGGAGAAAGGAGAGTATTTAAGGTGGGGAGGGGAATGTGGAGCAAGGTCATGTGGGGATGTGGGGGCCAAGGAGGGGGAGGGTAATTAGTGTTTGGTGTTTGGTGTTTGTAAGGGGTTATAGTAACTTAAGTGTATGTTTAAGGACATTTTGGAGCCAAACCCCATTGGGCTTAGTTCCCCTTTGTTGCTCTTTCCTGGGACAACTTGGTCCCTACCTATGCTCGATATAACCCAATAGGATCTTAATTATAAGTCCTATTTTAATTTGGATCAGTCGAGTTTAATTTAAGATAGAAAAGGAGGCTCAATTTTTTTCCAAATTTTATACCAATTATGTTTCAACACCAAACTAATATTTAGAATTTCCCAAAAATTAATGATTTTTTTCACTTTAAAATATCTAAATTTAACTTTTTCCAAATTAAAAGAAACATATCTTGACTTTGGATACTTGTCTTCACCATCGTTCCACCGTTTTCATGTGTGGCTAGGGAGAGGGAGGGATTTAGATTTCCAAGTAATCTGTATGTTTGGTCCCCACTGTTGTTTAAATTTGTACAAGCATACGTACGTCTCTACAATTTCCCATGTTTGCCTTTTTTCTTTCACTTGATTATTAATTTATTTACCGTTCGTGAAAGTCTTCCACGGGAGTGTCAGTAGTCATTGCCTCAGGATAAAATAGAAACGGTGAAAATATTCCTGCATGCAATAGTAATACCACTTCCCTCCTGACATTGCATATTTTCCCAGCTCCAGAAGAACCTTTTCTTAGTTTATATTAATACTTCATATATTATATAGCATATGTTATATCTTACATTTAAATTTTTAAAATTTTTAACCGCTGATATCCGTACTCTTAAATTTCGAAAGCGAAACAAGTCTGTCTAGTCAACAATTTAATAGCAATCATTTTCGTTACAAGACTATTATATATTCTTCACCAAATAAATTAAGTCTATTTCTACTGTGAAGCTTGATGATCCGAAGTCGTCTACTACCATTTCATAATTCCCTCGCCACTCATTTTAATATGGTCAATAGTTCGTCCAAGGATTCGGCGGAGCTAGACTCCAATTGGAAAATCTTGTAATGGTTGACTCTAGATTCTCACCAGAGAACTGAAAGAGGAAGTTTTTTTTTTCCAATTTCTAGAGGAATATATGCTGTTGAAGTATGAGTAATTAAAATTCAGCAAATTCAAATATTTGTAGGAAAAAAGTTGTTGTAATTTAAGATCCTGCGCTATAGTGATTTCAATATACAAAGTGACATTGACAAGGAGCCTCACACAATCTTGAAAGAAACAGATGTACCACCTCACATTTTTTATTACAAAATGGTACGCCTAGCTCCCTTAAACGCCACGAACTTTGATCCACCAAATCACAAGTTCTATTAATTAACCATAGTTGAGTTATTAAACAAACCTAATCAAAGTAAAACTCACTAACTACATGGGTAATAGCAAAAAGTACGAGACTGTACATCCTTACCAGCTCTTTAATATTTTAAATTAGTTACATTGATCCGTATACAACAGGTAACTTGAGTAAAAGTGTCATACTTACAGAAGGAAGAGTCGTAAATTAATTACATCTCAAAGCGTAAATTTATGCCATTTTTTATTATAAATGCGTCCCTAAATTGTTTGTGTGGTTGGGAGATCGTCAATTATTAGAGATTCAGTAATTGCGTTAAAGTAGTTATTTACAAAAGTAAACATTTATATGGACAAAAGTAGAGCGATAGAGTAACGAAGAACCTAACAAAGTGGTCAAAGGAAAGCATAATTAATTAGTTGAATTTAGATTGATGGAACAACGTCCAGAATAAGATTTGACGTGAATCAATTAATAGGAAGTAGGGGACCGGTTGGCTTTGAAGTAATGAAACAGAAGTTTCTAGGAAATAGGCATGGAAGTGAGCTCTTGGAGAAGGTCTTTGCCCAGTTGCATTTGGAAATTAAGCATGTGGTTCTGTTTATGCTAATTAGATTGAAGCAAATGAAGCATGCACACTTAATTTAAATATATTTCTTATATTTTTTTTAGGTTCGTTCTCTCCCGAAGTTAATTTCTTAAGCTTTACTCATTTATTTATCTCATGTAATCTATCATCGGAAATCACTTTCTTCCCGATTACTTTTGTGACTAGCGTTTCATTCTAAAGGATAATCGAACTCTCCACTAATATTGATTCAGCCGTTTTGTAGATCGAATTTTTGACAATCATGTAGCTTCTTTTATTGGCGTATGTAACTATGAAACTACATGCAACCCCATCCCATGTTCTAAGGCTCAGAAACTATCTACATTTTCCATCAGATAAAGTGCTACGTCCCTACTGCCATCCTCTAATTTTAAATGCACGTCGAGAGCTTGTCTACTTCTTGCTCATGTCCTGTTGTTTTCAAATGTTTCTTCTTGTAGCTTGAAAGCAAATTGGTACAAGGATAGTACGTGAAACAATACGGGAATATGCGTTGCTGCCTGCATGTATTATGCATATGGCTAATGTTGTCTTTCACACGAATATTGTCATGTGTGTGTGTAATGTATGCAGGGGCAGACACATAATTTTTGGATAAATTTTAGAGAGGGGTTAATTTCTGAATTTTTTAGATTTAATTTTAATTTATAAGTTGATTAATTTTTTAATGGGGTCAATTTATAATTTTAGTATAGATATGCATTAAAAAAATTTATCCACTCCTCTGCATTAGGCATTCAGGGATTCAATTAATTCATGCATTTAATTCATATTAGTACATTCGTGCATTTGAGAGTTTTCATAACATTCGAAATTATAATTAAATTAAGCTTGAATTAATTATTCGTACTAAGTGACATATAAACAATAGAACAAGTCCTAGCACAGATAAGATTTTATGTACGGCTGCTCGGGCCGTAGCAAAGGGCGGTTACTCTATTTCCTCTTTAGGGATTTGGAAAAATGAATGTTGACAGTGCCACCAAAAATAGAGAAACATTGAACTTCATTTACCGATTCTACTTTTATTTTCTTATTTTACACGTAAAATATTTAGTATTGCAAAAAAAGTTTATATCATGTAAACACACACACACACAAAAAAAACACGATACATACTACTCAATATTAAGTCGATTGATCAACATAAGCATTAAATACTTTTTTAGAGGTAACATAAAGCTTTATTAATCACCAAGGAGTACAAACAGGGGCATTACACAAAACTCCTTATTGGAAATTACAAGTAGAAGATGCCGAAACAATGCCAAGTTACAAGACGTAATAAGCATTAAATATCTATCTATAGAATTTTAGAATCGTGAAAGTTTACATAACATACTCCAAAAGTTCAAAAATTCCATAAATTAAAACTCCTTACTGAAAATTTAATATGTTTTAGCATATTTCAAAATTTTATTCAATTCAAGATTTAATAAATCAATGCAATGGATCCAATATTAAGTGATATAACAAATGAAATATTGTTACAAACTGTTTACTACAGGATTGGGCTATAAAAGTTATGGTGGATATTCGGAAAGGATGTACGGATGCATACAGATTTTTTTTTTGGGGTACGTAGGATGCATAAAGACTCGGCCCGTTATACTTGCTTTTTCTTATTATGGGCCGTGGTCCCATCGCATGTTCTGTGAAGGAGATTGTTCCTCAACATCGTAAAATAGGGGGAGGCAGGTCCCGTTACACAATCACCAAAAGATATTGTGGTTTATTGGTTCCCACGTGGTTTGCTGTGATATGGTTTAACGAGGCCGACGGTCGCAATCCCACAAGAGGCTTAGGGATACATAGGGACCTAGTTCCTCCCCTTCCACAAAAAAAAAAATCTATTAAAGGGAAGTTCGTGTTGTCGGAAATTGACTCATTGAATTTTGCGTTTTTAACTTGGCTAGAAACTATGAGTTCGAGTTCTATAACGTGGTTGCCTCAATAATTGACAATATTGTACTCCGACTCAAAATTTAGGTTGGTCACGATTATTGGTATGCAGATTTTAGGTATTTTCGAATTCTATGGTAAAATCGACACACATAATGTATATCGGCAATGATCAATAGATGTCATCCCAAAACATCCTTAAACCCGAAAATGCCCACTTAGGTAATCTTATTTAAATATTACTGTCGAGTTCTATCATAATCCTATTTTAGGATTCATTTCTTAATATTTTTTATATACACAATGCTTAAACTCAACAAACTGAAACCAAGTTCAGTAAAATTTGATGCATTTTATCACGGAAAATGGGCTTTAATTGGTTAGACATTGGGTGGAGGGGCGGTTGTTATCTCTGCCGCCCCTACCTTTTGCATAATTTCTTCTAATTTGTAACGCTCTTTAGTTTGGTGCCGAATTGAGTTGGGGTTGGAAATTGATTGATGGAGGGAATTTTGATTTAACCGGGAAAGGCAAGAATAAAACATGCCGGTGCCAAATGATAACCTTATACAAAGATGTGGACTATGCGTAGCCATCTCGATTCGTCGGCGAATTGAAAGCTTAACTACCGTACGATGGGATTGGTATAAAGTACATGTAATTAATAATTTAATTGGATTTTAATTTTTTTACTCAATTTAAATAAATATTAATCGATCTAATGAGAAACCAAAGTAAATGGCAAGTAATCGTAATACTTGAATATGTTAATAAATATTTTTTTTGAATGTATAATTTTATTACTCGGAAAAAATTATTACACCTTGAGTATCAAGTAGTGTACAGGTCACTGGATGTACATAACCACGAAAATTTGCCTAATACTAAGCACCTAAAACACACTTAAAGGATAATGAATGAATCCATCGCATAGTAGCCAATACACCTTGAATAGGAAGAAAAGTTAATAAATATCTTGATGCGATAAGAAAGAGTTAATTAATTTAGTTATATTATTCATTTTAACAAAATATAATTTTAATTCTAGCAAACATCATGAGTTGAAATGATTTGGCCTAACCAAATTTTCAAATGCGCATAGATAATTAGAAAACACGTCAATAAAATTCTTATTAGTATTTAAAGATAATCATTCAAATCACAATTGTTGCAATAACAACCTCCATTGTTGACAACATCACGAGTTAGACAACTCACTTTTGAAAAAAGAGGAAGATTTGATATGGCTAAAATGATGTTTCCGAACTGTGCCTCCGTTCACATGCCGTGTCCGCCGGCCAGGAAGAACCGCTGACGACATGTTCGTCAATTTGAAATTTTTTCTCTTACAAAGCCATCGGCCTTACATGTCCGTGAATTTTTGTTGACTCGCGTACAAAGGGGGAAACATCATACATCAAAATGGGTCCAGGCCAGGATGGATCCATTTGCCCTATTTATTCGTACGGGGTCGCGTTATAAGTACAATTTTACAAAAATAGACCACAAATTTACATTACTAAATCAACAAACATATAGTCGTTTTACTTTGTTATAAAGTTTCGAAATTGATTTTCGAGAATTCAGTAACTTTAAAACATGTCAATTACTTTTTTATTCTTGAAAATTATGCTTAAACAAAATTTGTATATAATTTGGATTAATCGATATAATAAATACAGTTACAAAATTACATTATAGATATCGTTGCATGTGACGTCTAAGGGGTAAATTTCTTGCAGGGGGTTTATTTCAAAATCATTAACGAAAATGGGGTCCTCGGGAAAAGTTTTCTCTGTCTGGGGTCGGTTCAAACCCGCAAAAAAAAATCGCGGGTTTGGTGTGCTCAAACCCGCAACAAAAAACGCGAGTTTGACCCAAATACCAAGAAAATACATGTTTAAGTCCGGGTTCAGCTGAGTCCGAGTACAGACCCGCATATTTTCTTGCGTGTTTGGGTCAAACCCGCGATTTTTTTTGCAGGTTTGGACCGACTCCAGACAGAGAAAACATTTCCGAAGATCCTATTTTCGTTATTCTTTTTTAAATCAACCCCTTGCATGAAAAACACCCACGTCTAAGTTGTAGCCACCCTACCAAAGAAACTGACAGGTCCCAAATACAATAGTTCTTTTTTGGTGAAACTGGTGGGTGGTGCAAATCCTAGCATTAAATAACCAATTATTTAGAGTGAAAACTGAAACCTTGTTATCACGATAACCGAATTTTGTCCGATCTTTTGGTATGTATTTCGGCCAGTCAGATTGAAATTTTTTGTAATCTTGTAATTCAATAATATATAGACCAAAATAGGCGAAAGATAGGTTTCTAAATTTAAAAGTTAGAAATATCAACCAATTTATAACATAAAGAGTCCTTTTTTTGTTGATATCAAGAAATCGAGACAACTGAGTAGAAAATAAGATGAACCATCCAGTCCGACTAGATTTTGGGTAATTTCGACCATAGGCCGAAAAATCATGAAAAGCAGCCCTCTTTCTAGGGTGAAAAACAGTCAACTCTTTTAAAATTATGGAAATGATAAACTAAGCCCAGGATCAATAACATGGGCCTGAACGATGAGTTGTTGGCCCAAAATGTAAAAGTCAGGAAGGATATCCAAATAGCCTTACAAAAGAGCTCAACTAGGCAGGCCATTAGAAGGCAGTTTCTTGGGCGTAATTTGGCCTAGCAATCCAGAAACCACATAGCTTTGCTGCAGTTTTCTCCTCGAGGAAACAATGTCTGAAATGCCAATTACACACAGTTCAGTTTCCTAGCTCGAGATAAATCAATGCCTAGTTTGGAAAGGAAATAACATTACGGGTCAAAATTTTAAAAAATAAAAACTAGAACCTGCTGTTATTAAATGAAAGCAATCCTGAAGCAAAAGTTGTTGCTCCCACCCCCTGATGACTGTACCGACTAAGAACAATCTGTCGCGCGCGTCTAAGCAGATACCACAGCTGCATCTTGTGCCTTTTCTTCTGCTTGCAAGCTTTTATAGTATTCGACGAGGACTTTCCAGCCACCGGGGCACATGAAGCCATCCGGAGGGTTCTCACCACTCCTAGCGTAGTTTCGCATCTGCAACAAAAATATAGGCACAAACCTTAGCTCCTGTTATGGAAAGAAAATCTAACGATAAGTTTATGTAGTACACCATGTCCTGTATGTTGACTATGTTCAAACTTCAACACCCGACAAGTAACGATGTAAGGATCCATAATGAAACAAGCAAGTGAAATGATTCACTCCAACTCTACCCAAGTTCAAACTAGCCAAGAAGGATCAGAGATTGTTGGATGATATTTCAGGAATACTATTGAAGTTTTCGCAAACACCAAAGACACGGTCAAATACCCAACAACTAACATAAGAATCTGATTCTATCGCCAGAAACGTTGGTTCAAATAGTGGCCCTTTATGCGAGACTTTCGAGCAATCTTATGATAATGTGATTCTAGCTCCTTCTACCTTAGTTCCAGAATCCAACAGTTCCTTACATGTAAACACGACTCCAAATAATCAGAAACTACTCCTACCTTGGTTCCAGAGATGAAGATAAAATCATCCTTACGACTTGGGTCGAAGAATGCCATTTTCTTGGCAACGTTGTCATACGCTGCCACCTGCAAAAGACAAATCTAATTATCAATATGTGACAAGGACATAAATATGCGAACAAAGAAATGTCCCTGGTTGGGAAAGTGGCTTCTATGCAATAAAATTCATCCAGAACAGGTAGATACTGACCCTAAATGGCAAAATATTCAACTTCTCCAGGCCAGGAGCCATGCTAAGGACCTTCTTGCCATGCTCTGGGTCATACAGATCTCTCTTCTCAGTCGGATGTCCCATTCCAGCAGGATCACGGCCTACAATGTAGAAGTTAGCACCTGCATTTATCCGTGCCTTTGCATGCCACTGCACCTCAGTCGGACCAGCATAGTGCATAGGTGAAGGGAATATAGCGACAATTGTAGTCTCTGGATCAAGAACTCCATCTTCAAGAACCTGGATGAAAAAAATCCATAAATAAGAATTTCAAGCTCGCACTATCAACTAGAGAAATGACAGTGGAAGAGCAATCAGAGTTATCATCCATAATAATTATAGCTAGGAGCTTTGGGTAATAACCTTGCTATGTTGTTCCATGCGAACATCCAATGGTACATCATCAGCCTTAACAAATCCTCCTAGTGGATGAAGTAGTAGAATTGGGTTCTTGTAACCCATTTCCACAAGCCGTCTTCGCGTGTCATTCATCAGAAGGGCATGCCCGTTGTGGACGGGATTTCTTAGCTGGAACGCAAACACTGCGTCAGCTTGACGTTTATCAAATTCCTTACGCAGTTGTTTGGGAGAAATACGATAGTGATCAAGTCCGTCGTTGTACTTTATAGGCTGTAAAACTTCCAAGTGTCCTCCAATGAGCCAATTTCCAGCTGGAGTTATGACCTCTTCGACATAGGGCAGACCTGGGGTAGTCGAGCCCCATGTTCGTGCTATTCTTTCTTCTTTGTTGTGCTTGTATATCTCAATGCTGGAAAACAAATGTCCAAAGTAGATAATTAAATAGAAAGGCAGAATATTGAAAATACAAATGTGAAAGAACATAAAGGAATTCATTTATTTCAGCAAAATGTCTACGCTTGAGTGAATTTAGTTTTGGGTCCTTGAAGGGGGAAAGCCATCACCTATTGTACAAGAGAAGAATCATACATGAAATGCCAGCTGATTTCACGAGTTTGCAAATAGCACCGGCAAAATGTGACCAATTTTTTTGTCTTTGAAAGAAGGCAGTTTATTGTCCCGTATTAAAAAACGTCATCACTAAATCAGCATTGCATCTCAAAAATTTGAGGAGCCTCGCCAAGCCACCCTTAAACATTGGGAATTGGAGATGCATGGACAACATAATTCATAACAGGCTAACAGCTAGGTCAAATGGAGGACAACTTGCCGTTCACACATTCAATCAATTCAAACACATACAGGGATGATCATCGGCTCTCACACCCAAAAATATCCCAACTTACATCGTTTTGCCTTAACCAACAACATCAAACACGCCGAAACCCAAACTTTACAGCCAGAAAATCATCAATAAACAGAAAAGCACTGCTGGCTCTATCAAACTACAACACACTCGCTGACAGAGAAAGAAAACAAAGGCAATCTAAACCCGAGCCTAACCTTCTGAGGATGCCAACCAAATCGCCACCGGGAGCGACCAATGTGACATCTTTAGACGACCCAATACTCTCCTTAGTCTCATCGTCAATGGCCAACACGATCGGAACCGACATATTCACCAAAGAACCATCCTCCATCCTCAGGCAATTGAAATGCAAGCTCTGCAAGTACTCATTCTCCCTCATGAACCCCTTCAACGGGCTGGCCCACCCCTCGCTAAGCACGTGGACCCACTCCAAGTCAATCTTGGTCAATCGAACTTTAGGAAAGGACCCAGCTTGAAGCGTCTTCGCCTCCCTGTCGGCCTCCGGGACCACCAAATCCACGAGGGCCCCACCATCCGGGTCGATCAACGAGCTCTTCACCACAAAGGCGGCGCCTTTCTGCATCCTTCGGGCTCTAGAGGCTAACCTGAGAAATGGGTTTCTTCTTCTAGGGTGGTTGATCCTGAGGATCGGTGATCTGGTTTGGTATGGATTGGGAAGGGTAGAGTTGGAATTTGTCAAGTGGAGGAGTTTAATTGAGAGGACAGACATGATGGTGTTGTTGGCTGTAAGGGAATTGAGGAGAGAGAGAGATCCGGACAAGTTGGGAACGAGGTTTAATAGTAGTGGCTCTAAATTTGGACATCTTTGGGAGGAGAAGAAAGGGATTCCGAAGGCAACCGGAAGTTAAACACGTCCACACATTTTATTTCTCTCTCAATTTTCTTCTATTTATAATTTGGTGCGAAAGTATTTATTCATTAGCCTTTTGTTCTCCCGTTTGTGGAGGAGCTTTCGGAGGAGTGAAGTGGAGCTTTCGGGGTGGATAGTGGTGGTGATGGATATCTGACGATGTGTTCTTTTGTTAAGAGGAAATTTTAATATTTTATTGCAGAATTACTGGGCTAAGATCAAAATTGGACTTGGCTTTGTGCAAGCCACTTAGCCCTATGTTTCAAACCCAGCCAGGCCCGTCCAATTCGAAGACCAAAATTTCGGCCCAAAAAAAGTGGAAGTCTGTCAAACCAATCTTTAGACCCGTTCAGTTTTTGTAATGTTTTTTTTAAGGGCTGTAGCACCTGAACGACTCTTCCAAAACACGAACGATTTTTCTAATTGTTAACTCCATGAGTGAAACCGTCCCACTTAGGTCCGAGACTTCGATGTAGTGCAGAAGTTAATTCCAAACATTTTGGGTTGAAGGGTTTCAAAATTTTGTTTATTGATATAACAAATTTCGGTAACAACAATGATATGTCTGATTATTGATAATATATACGTTTACGACAATCGCATGCAATTCTACGTGAGGAAAGGGTGGAGCCAAGTGTGGGGGTTGCAAAAAATTAGGAATTAACCTACTCCCACAAAGTTTATGGTTCTCCTCGTGCACGCGGCCACACCCACCATTAATACAATTTATTGCAATATTGTAGAATGTGATCGTCGAGTATTTGATTTGTTTCCTGCATTTAATTCGTGCCTTCAATATAGATTTTACAGTGCAAACAATGTTGTCCTATTGTATGATTAGCATAGGATAAGTTTACGATAAAAGCATACAATCGAGGGATGAATCTCATAGATAGTTCATCTACTACAAACTGTTGTGTAGAAGAAATCTCATCACTCGCGATTTACATAAACAAAGAAGGGAAAAGTCACTTTTAGTACCCTGTGGTTTCTGCGAAAATCACTTTAGTACCCTGTGGTTTAAAACCCATCAATCGGGCCATACCTCACCAATTTTCTATCACTTTGGTCCCAAAATTACGATACTACCCCTCCCTCAATCAGAACCTAACCAAACCCAATTCAACCTGACCGAACTCACATCCAATTCAACCTAATGGGGCGTAAAAAATAGGATATGACTCGGATTGAGCTGAAATTTTACAAGAAGCATCCTAAAAATACACATGATTTACAAAAAAAATTCAGGAATTTTAGAGGACCGGAAATATTTTTTATTTTTCGATGCACTAAAACTTCGTAAAATTGTATAAAATAGAAAATGCGTCCAATTGAGTTGAAACTTGTCCCAAGGATGCATTTTGATTTCTAAATTTATTAGTGATTCTTAAGGTTTCCTGGGGCAAGTTTCAACTCAATCGGATATATTTTCTATTTTATACGATTTTACGAAGTTTCAGCGCTTTGAAAAATAAAAAAATACTTCTGGACCTCTAAAATTCCTGAATTTTTTTTCCATCATGTGTATTTTTAGGATACTTCTTGTAAAATTTCAGCTCAATCTGAGTCATATCCTATTTTTTATGCCCCATTGGGTTGAATTGGATGTGGGTTCGGTCAGATTGAATTGGGTTTGGTTAGGTTCTGATTGAGGGAGGGGTAGTATCATAATTTTGGGACCAAAGTGATGGAAAATTAGTGAGGTATGACCCGATTGATGGGTTTTAAACCACAGGGTACTAAAGTGATTTTCGCAGAAACCACAGGGTACTAAAAGTGACTTTTCTCAACAAAGAATAACTAGCTTCTTATCTGGCCAAAAGTGCTCGGTGATGAAGTTGGTTAGGCAATTTGATTTGTTTCAAATATAAATGTCTACTCGAGTTATATACCCCATAGAAACAAGCTTGGTGATGATCTACTTGATTTTATAAGCCATAATTTTCTTTAACGCATCACAACTATCAAGTAATATATCTATTTTTATAATTTTTATAATTATTTTATTATTAATAATGAACTAATCTTATTATCATAACTCTTATTCAGTAGTTAAGATTTTCCTATTTTCAAGAATTTATGTTTAAAGTTGTGTAAAATATTTTAATTTATTAATATTTAAAGGTAAATGTTGTTTAAGAAATCAAATCAAATCTCGTGGAGCCTCCCGATTTCTTTCAAATACATCATAACTCTCAAGTAATATATCTATTTTTATAATTTTTATTATTTTTTATTATAAACAATAAACTTATTTTATTATCCTAAGTCTTATGATATTAGTTATATTCCTCTATTTTCAAGAAATTATGCTTGAAAATTATGTAGAGATATGATCTACTTGATTTTCTAAACCATAATTTTTTTAACACATCACAACTATAAATTAATATATCTATTTTTATAATTTTTATAATTATATTATTATTAATAATAAATTAATAAACTAAACCTAAAAATCTATAGTAGATATACTTGAAGAAGCATATGTAGTAGGTATATGAAATCTGTCACAGTTCTGAAAATCATAATTGTCAAGGTCAAGTTCCAATTGAGGACTATGCATTTCTTATCCTACACAAAATCAGACAACTAATAAGTTCATCTTCAATAGGCACCAATTATAATTGTATATCAATGTATCATAGCCATACCTCCAATAATGAAAGTACGAAGAGGAACAATGGGTCAACAAAAATTGCCACCAAGCATGAAACGACAAAGGACTTGTTCCACCTTTGAACAAGTTTATTATGAGGATTCTTAACCGCAAGAATATGAAGCATCAAGCAAGAAATAAACCTCCCGGTCCAACCTTTAGCATCCCCATAAAAACCACTAAGAAATTGCCAAAAAACAGTATAAGAAGGATGAAGTGCATAAGCAAGTGGAAGAGTTAATAGGCCAAAATAATTTTGAAATTTAATTACTCCAAAAAAATAATAATTAATATTTTTAATATATATAAAATAAATTATAAACTTCATGCATAAAATAATATAAAATACATTAAGATAATATTTCACTGAAGATAACAACAAGTAGTAGAAGTGAAAGAGTAATAACCGAGTTAGATTTTGAAGCCAAGGCATAGAAATTGAAGAGGTTCTTACCCAGAGAGAGAGAGGTAGGGGAATTCTGGCTCGTGAGCTAAAACTCTGTGTACATTCCACAGAGAGAGAGAGAGACAAGTCTTCGCTTACGTGTACGCATTTCTCCTAAATTATTAAATATCTTATTTTAAAAAAAATTAATAAAAAACACTTAAAATATTATTTTAATTTAATCAGAATCTAAAGTTTGAATTTATGAATATATCATTAAATATTTGAAAGAAAATTTTGTAAAATTTTAATTATTTAATTACATAATGATATAAAAGAATATGGCATAATATAGCAAATAAATAATAATATGATTTAATTAAAAAATTATGAATATAACTTCAAGAATATAACGAGATTAAATATTATTGAAATAATTATTGAAATTAAATAAAATCAAATTATATCTATTAAAATTTAAATCTCAACTGGGATTAGGATGCACATACTTATGAGTTAACATATTCAACTATAAACATTTTACAATTTCTTACATTTGTAACAATTATTAAGTTTTAGGTTTCTCTCTTTCATTTTTATAAGTGTACTTATAATAAATCCTATTAAATTTCAATTGGTCATGTATTATTTTTGTTTTGGTGGAATGACCATATATTGTATTGGCTATAGTAAAGTTATCCGAGATCAGAACGAGGGTGTACTTATAATGATTTGAAATGTCACCATGCAGAGGGCATTGTTAGAACCCGAAAATAGAGTTGGCTTTATAGAAGGGGAGATCGAGTATAAGGTCTTAACTCGGTTCATGAAAGTTATCTACGATTCATGAAAAAGTCGATAGAATTGACTTGATTTTGCAAGATCTTATTGTTTTTCATTGGGCGGTGCTTTGTCTAAGTAAAGTTTGTTAAAATTTGAGTAAAATTTTATGGTTTTTCGCAAAGGACAAATTCCCACCAAAGTGGAGATTCTTGAGCGTATGACGAGATTTTTTGTGAAACTGGTGTACGCTAAACCCTTTGCAGACGCAAGGAGGGTCAAAAGTTTGGACTAATGGACACAAGGTTGTTGGCGGTAGCCAGGCCCTCTCGGCTAATTTTTTCGGTTCAAATTTGATTTTTTTTGGACTCCTAATTCAATTTAAATTTTCTTAAATCTCAAGTGTTGTATATTATAAAAAGATATGTTACCTAGAGTTATATATAACTTTGTTATTCGAATCTATCAATAAAAATTATCTTTTTCATCTTGAATATAAGCATTAGTCAAATCACAATATATTTTGTGTCTATATTCTACACGAATTTATTTTTGTGTTGATACAGTTCTTGAGAATAACAAACCGATCGATACCGAAATTAAGTATTTAACCTAACGCAACATCCATGCATCTGTACCGACACCATAATAAGACACCGTAAAATAACATGAACTGGTTCTTTGGTAAAAGGTGATCATACACCGAAAGACTAGAAAAGTTGGGCCAAGTTGAGTTGATGTAGGCTTGAAATATATTTTCGTGCAAACATTTTAAGTATCGCTCAGAAACGGAACAAATTTATACCAAACCATAATACCAAGCCTGTACATCAGTCACTCATTTTCGTGATGATCGGTCATAAAACTAACTGAAAAGGAGTTCCAATGAGACAATAGCCAGACATGCACGTCACTCTTCAAGGAGTTTGTAGAGGATTTTCCACCTTTTTGTTTAAAAAAATACAAAATTTTATTAAACGGATAACAAACTAACAAAATTTCCAAAATGAGTATTTTGAGGAAAAAATCAAAAACTTTGAATGATGATAACTTGGTACTGTGGTGTCCAAATGGTAATTGTTTTAATGAAAATTTGCATCATCCATTTAATCGGGACATACCTTATAGCAGGAACTTTCGAGGCATGATCCTCGTGAGTCGTGACCCGAGAGGTCCATCTACCAAATAATCAAAGTTTTTCTTTAAATGATTGTTTGTATTAGCGGGTGGAAGATGACGAGTCCTAGTCAGGTCAAATTTTTGACTGATCAACTCTTTTGGTGGCATATTAGGTGATATTGCATCTCTATCATTTTGTATTGAGAACCTTATTTGGTCTCGTCCACGAGGAAAGCAAAAAATTAAAAAGATTATTAACAACTTTGCTCTTTCAACTACCTACGTTGATCAAGTATAAACTATCAGATATATAGTTGATTGTACATTTGTAAGTTAAATACACAACTTTCATCTCTATCACTCTACTTGTTTAACAAATTTTCATGCTAAAAAGATTATTTATATGCTTATGTAATTATCGGGCTATTTTAATTAAAAGAGATTAATTTTTCCAAGTCTACTATTTTTTTGAGAAACTTTCAAAGTCTACGACTGGATAGCAAACTCGGGTAACAGCTGTGTCCGTAGAAAAGTGGGCCTCACTTGTACGGATGCGATATATCCAGCCACTTCTTCTGTTGAATCGACGGTGATGGACCAGGGACCACCGCTTCTACTGTACACCGTCACTTACCTTATCATGTTACCAACCGGTATGGGGAAGTTCGTCTTCATCGTGGAATGCACGTGTCGGCTGCCGAAGGCCTGGCCCATTTAAAATTCACGGTAGTAAAAGAGTACTGTACCGCACAGAAAAGTAAATGGTTATAGATTAAGATATGTGAAATCCAATTTGGTCGATCATATAAATTAGAATTATCATATCAAAAAGAGAAATAAAAGCATATCATATTGAGGGCATGAACTCATTTTCGGTGGCGTGGCATTGGCAGGTGGGGACGTGGATATGGATGTAATATACATAGTTTTCAATACCGTTCCAGAGGTCATGCCGGTTTTGCCCGGAATTCGGTAATACCGGTATTACCGGTTGAACCGGTGGTAGAACCAAAAATTTTTTTTCACATAATTTCACCATATGTATACATATAGAATTTAAGATTTAAGATATATATGTTTAGGATTAAGAGTTTAGGATTAGAAATTTATATTAAGTCACTATTTAAACTAAAATTATATTATTCGAACTAAAATTATTTAAAAATACATGTGTACAAATTTTTTTCAATTACATAATAACATCAAATTACATAATTTATCTCAAATTACATAATAATTACATAATTTAAACAACATAAAAGGTGCCATAATTTTTTAAAAAAATTTAAAAAATATTTTTATAGAAACAATTATAAAAACTTATTATAAAATTATGATGATAAATTATTATAAAAACATATTATAAGTAACTAAGGTTATGGTTAGGGTTTAGAGTAAGGGTTTATGGTTTATCTCAAATTACATTATTTCTGTTATACATATTATATATATTTATTCAAAATAAGATAACAGAAAAACGGGTGTAGCAAAGTGGTTAAATTTGCTCCCCTTTCCCCCTTGGTCAAGAGTTCGAAACCCAACTTCTACACTTTGAAGTCTTTTGGTTATTCCGGACATTTCCGGTTCAACCATATCAAGATTTCGGCCGGTTGAACCGGAAATCGGCCGGTTGAACCAAACCCCGGTTGTACGTGCTTCTGTGTACCGCTCTCTCTTCCGAAACGCGGTTCGACCGGTTGAACCACCGGTCGAACCGCGGAATTGAAAACTATGGTAATATATTATTTAGTGGGAAGCCTAATGAGCAATGACTACCATAGAATAAGTAAACCGATTCCTTTCCCATACTTTTGGCCTTTGGTTTCCAACATAAAACAACACACAACACAAAAGACGACCCAAAACAGCAAACCCACGTTCACCTCCAAATTTCCCCATCAAGAACTGCAGTTACCCTTCTAATTCTTCCTCGTTTTTTTTCAAATAGGAAAAAAAAGAGAGATAATTTTATTTATATAAATGGAGATTCAAGAACTAATGCAACAACCTACGAGGAAATCGAGGTTTAGACGAGTTTGTGTCTTCTGCGGGAGCAGCCCCGGCAAGAATCCTAGTTATCAGCTCGCCGCCATCCAGCTTGGCAATGAATTGGTACGACGCATGTCTCTTTTCTGGTCTTGTTTGGTTTTTCCGTACGTGTGATTAAAGTTATCCTCACACGTGTGGCAGCCGCCTCTCTTTTTTTTACCGCTGCGTTAATTTTAATCCATGCAGAAACTGATTTACCTCGTTTCTTTACCGAAAATACGTAGAGTTGAGGATTTGAATCTCTAGGCTCTCCTTTAACTAATATGTGTGGAGCTTTTTTTTTTGTTGTTGACGTGTTAATGGCCTGGGGAGAGTTGATCATTGTGTTAATTGATTAGAGCTTGTATTTTCTTAATTGTCACCGTTTCGTGAGTTAATTGAAATCAGGTTTTATTTGTTTATTGTGGGTTTATGTTGTTTGGTTATAATTTAATAGCCCCTTAACCCCTTTGTGTAAGGGGTTAAGCTTTTAAGTAAATCTTACCGTGGCTAATAAATTTAAATTGAAACAGGTGGACAGGAACATAGACCTGGTTTATGGAGGTGGGAGCATTGGGCTCATGGGTTTGGTCTCCCAATCCGTCTACAATGGTGGCCGCCACGTGTTAGGGTACCCCACCCACTCTTTATATTTTTCACTTCTTTCTCTCTCACACCCATATATTGAGTTTTTATCAATTGATTGCACATAATAAGAATTGGACACCGACTTCAATCAATTCATAAGTATTGTGTCATGAGGACATATCGATGTGGATTTTAGTTTTGTTATTTCTTTGCAGAGTTATACCTAAGACTCTAATGCCAAGAGAGGTAACCCCAGAATCCTAACTTAAATCTGATTTTCTTGCTTAGATTTATCCATCAATTATCTGATAAATCTACATTAATTTTAAAACCTTGGTAAGATGAAAATGGTTTTATTAAAACAATATGATAATTTTTCTTGCAGATAACAGGAGAGACCGTGGGAGAAGTAAGAGCTGTATCTGGAATGCACCAAAGAAAGGCTGAAATGGCACGCCAAGCTGATGCATTTATTGCATTACCAGGTATAACTTTAAATTTTCCCAAGCCAATTAATCACGTTTACTAAACAATATAATTTTCAATATTTTTATGTTAATTTAACACTCTTAAAATTGAACAGGTGGATATGGTACATTGGAGGAATTATTGGAAGTAATCACATGGGCTCAGCTGGGAATCCATGACAAGCCGGTACTACTATTAGCATTTTCGTTTATTGTCGATATTTTTTTTTACTGGATTTTAATGTGCGAGTCTATAACCACAATCTCATGTCACGAGAAATTTAACACACACATGATGTGACCCGAAATACAATTTATTTATAAAAAAATTGGATAATAACGATGATCTCGTAACAGTCTTAATTTGGTAACATGGTTTTGGGATCAGGTGGGGTTGTTGAACGTTGATGGCTACTACAATTCACTTCTGTCCTTTATAGACAAGGCTGTCGACGAAGGGTTCATTGCTTCAGCTGCTCGCCATATCATTGTTGCAGCTCCAACTTCCAATGAACTCATGTGCAAGCTTGAGGTAACTATTTTTTTTAGCTCAAATCATAAGTACTAGTTCATTAAAATTACATAATAATTTAGCAAGCCGTCGTAAAAACTAACGAGTATTTTCACGCTTATCTTTTTAATATGAATTAACCTGTCGCTGATATTATATAATCAGGAATATGAGCCTAAACACTCTGGGGTGGCATCGAAGCTGAGCTGGGAGATGGAGCAACAATTGGGTTACACCTTAAAATCGGACATTGCTCGTTGAAGCCAATGATCATCACTGATCGAATCTCACAGACCATGGATTGACCCTAGAAGATCTTAGGACATTGGCAGAAGAAATTGACGGTACCGCAGTTCGTTTTTGTTGACTGTGGATATTAATGTATTATATGATATGATTTCATCTCCCGTCTAAATTCTCTCCCACCCCGATTAGAGTTTGAGATTTTTTTATTTCGCACACTAGGCTAGAGGTGTGATTTACATTAGAAAAGTGTGCAGTAATGTATTTACTAGTGGGAATTGGAATTTACCTGATTGTGTAATTTATATTAGTAGATTTCTCAGCTATAGTATGTTTTTAAGATAGATATTATTTTGAGTATTCATTGAACTAATTAATCCAAATTCGGACAATATTAGTAAGGTGTTTGGGGAAGGACCATTCAAAAGCTGACGCGCGTAAGAAAAAAAAAAGGCATAAATAGCAATCGTGATCCTTGGTTGAGAGTGACTAGATTCCAACCTTTCAGGCTTTGGATCGGTGGTGTTGGCTATTTGGGTGCTCTTTGTCTTAGTGGATAAAAACTAAAAAGGCCTGCCAACTTGCTAGGGACGGATAAGGCATAATAAGCATTTGCGGACCTCACGGTACATAATACGTGGGTATGTGATGATTTCATTTTTTGGGTCCCATGAAGTTTGACTAAACTTTTAATTTAGTCTTACTATTGGTTGGTCCATTAAATATCTACATACAAACAAATTTTGGAAAAAAAATAAATAAAAAGCTAACATTATAACATTCTAGAACAAGTAGCAAAATTTCTGATACAACAAACAAATATATTGGTTGGTCAACCACTTTAAAGTACAAACATTTTCACTCCCATCATATGCGCTCCAAGGCGCCAACCAACACAAGACATACAGTATTAAAATTTCAAGCCTAATGCTACCGATCTCTCAGTGATTGATGTATCATGCTTATGGTTTTACATAAGGTACATTTCAACGCATCAGAGTATTCACTACAGGGGAATGCTTAGGAGAAGGATTGAACCACTGAAGAGGTTGTCACAAGACCAGAGAGTAGGCCTACAATCACAGCGCTGTTGTATGTGCTAGGTTCTCCTTGCATGGAGTTGTTCCGAGTATCGTGATAGGTTTCGTTCAAGAAGGGTCCGCCTACGAGAGCTCCGTAAGCTACGTTGGGGTTAGGGTCTTTGGAGTCCAGCCAGTTCCATCCATTTTTGCAGGTGGGCGACTCGTCGGCCGGTATCGAAGCACCTCTGTGGTGCACGAATTGCGGATAATTGTCGCCGTATCCAACAAGGAAACTCATTTTCATCGGATTGTTTCCCAGGACATAATCAGCCTGCATAGCAAGAGGACTCCAAAAGTGAGTTATTTGATGCTGAACATCAAAATTATCTGTTCAGTTCACATTATAAAACTGCCGTTGTACCTGAGATCGGGCAAATTTCTTTAGATCTGATGGCTTGTATGAGTCCCCATTGCATGAGAATTTGGCAGTCTTGGACGAAAGCATGTAGTCGCTGTAGACAGATGCTAAAAAGGCAGAAGCAATGGGATGCTGAAGAGCATTCCACTGGCTAACCCATATGAGGCCACCTACACAAGAAGAATACTGATTACTGAGTAAGAGTCACCGGTACAGATCCAATTCATGACATAAGCACAAATTTCGGGCAGGTGAGTTTCACTGTTCATAAACTTAATGGTGGATTACTCCTGATCCTCCTTGCATACTCATCTTCATCGTCCATGTCAGCATCTCCATGATCATGTGCTCAATCGTTCTAATTTTCTTCAAACTCTAAAAGCTAGGATATTTTTCCAGCCAAAGATTGTTTAACTAGGAAAAATGCATTGTCACGGCGCCAAATGGGAGCTTCATCATCTAATGCTTCTTAGCATATTCCAAGGTCCAGATAAACAAGCGCCATCATACTTCCTAAAAACGAATGTACTACGACAGCACCATCACAAGACACTTCTAGGTGCACGTGGTGACGTTCCTTTAGGCTAGCAATAAAAATGGTTTCCTTAATTAAACTTAATGACGTTGGTATCACACATTTTGACCACAAGATGCTCATGTTTCAAACCAGATCTGACCTACTACCAGTACAAAGTTATAGTACTTTCCATCAAGGAAGTAAATTGTCTAATCAAACCTCAGAAAAACAAGATCCAATAAGTATGTATTTTTAGTAGTGGAGAAGAATATTACCGTCAGTTCTACTAGTTGTTGCTGTTGGAGAATCTGGTATCAGGCCGCACATAACAGCCTCAGCAGTTTTCCTGTACATTTGAAGGCCTGAATTCGAGGTGTCTTTATCACCAAAGAATGTTAATCTTGATAGTAGTACCTGTACAGAAGGCAGATTCAAATTGTTGTATCTCACTGCTTAAAAAAAAGTTGAGCCATATATCTAAGCAAGAATGTCATTCGCAAGATAAGTTAGATTGTGAAATGTCAGAGAACTGATTTTCCAACATGTTCAGGATAGAAGTCCAGTTTACCACAGAACTTATACAAAGACTGGTTCTGTCACGGTACTAAGTTATCATGCTAGAAACATGCATAGGATAGACATACAAGCTTTCGTAGAAGACTAGTGGCTAGCAGATATACCTGAGTGCCGGCAAGCTTGTTATCCCAGCTGAACCAAGTAGGACTCCCCCATTGTGCATAGGATTTCCCATTATCCCCCGTCACATATTGAAGGTACGAATTATCACCTGTTGCATGATACAACCAGCTAGCTGCCCACAAGAGTTCGTCGCCATATCCTGTTGAGTTGTAATATGTCGCGACATCAGGGATGCTGTCGCTGTAAAGACCCTTGTTTTCATCAGCAAAGGTGAATAGTTGCTGGGCGTGCTTGAGAAGCGTGCTTGAGTACGTAGAATCACTCTTTTTAAACACTAAAGAGGCTGCAGCCATGGCTGCTGCAGTTTCTGCTGCAACATCCGAACCAGGGAAAGATGCATTCACTTGAATAACAGGCCTTTTCTCTGTCATGTCCTCGGGTCTATCCCAGCAGCCATGGTCAGTCTTAGGGTCACCCACCTACCACAAAATAAAAAAAATAAATAAATAAAACAAAAGACTAACTTCACATAGAAACATAACTATCTGGTTCCAACGAAGCATTGCACCATTGAATCCACTGTAAACTTGAAAACATAAAACCAAAAACAAAATCTAAACATCGGCATTTAGAAACCCTGCAACCATATCGACGTTTTCACAACGTCTTGAAAGGGGAATCGTGTATGGTATCATGTAGAAACCTGAATGTAGAGAACATTAGGTGAAGGGTGAGCATTAATAAAGTAGTCGGTGATCCACTTGAGAGAATCAGTAGCCGAGTCCAATTGCCCCACCGCGCCCATCTGATCACCGTACTCCAAAATAGCCCACGACAAAACAGAGGCCGTAAAAGCCATTGGGAAACCAAACTTCATATGATCTCCAGCATCGTACATCCCTTTAGATAAATCAGCTTTCACATCTTTCCCATCATCTACGGCCGAATCCCCTCTCCATGATATTTTGTTATCCACCAACTTCCCAGCTGCATTGACAAAACATGAACAAAAAATTAAAAAACAACTCAAACGCGCTGAACCTCGACAAACAACACAATCGTCTCCACATACCAACACGAGAGCATTTTTATGCATGCTTTGTTCTCACTCACACGCATCCCGAATTTCTCATTCAGGAAACAAAACATATTGTTGATATCATTCTTAGAAAAAAAGAAAACGCGGATACAGAATCATAAATAAAAAGTCAAAATTACTATCGCAAAAAAGTCAAAATTAGGAGATAGAGAGAGGGAAAATGCGTTACATTTCTGGATGTCAAAGAACTGAAGGGCGAGCTTGAGCGCGTCGGAGTACTTCTTGGTGACGGCGCCGGGGGGACCGGGGACCGGAGATGCCTTATCGTCGTTTTTGTCGTCCAGTTTCTTCTTCACGGTGTACACAACGGCACCGACCACCAGCGCCAATATAACCACCACTATGAACCACCCGCAACATCCTCCCCTTCTCGACTTCTCCCCCATCGGACGACGCTCGTCTAGCTGCCTCTTGGAGATTGTCCGTTCGCCGTCGGGACCGGCAATGCAGGGTGAGGGAGGTCCGGTTTGGGGCGGATCCGGACCGGAGAGGGAAAAGTGCTAATTAAGTTTCTAGTAATTCTATTTTTATAAATGTGTGTATTTTTGTTTGTTTGTTTGCGGCGGAAAAAGAGGCACCGACAAAGAGAGAGAAAAAGAGGGTTTTCGCGGGGAGGGTGCTAGTTATTTTTATTATCTCGTAACTGCTTGCTGCCTTTTTTGGGTCCTGGAGATTAGGGTAGAATGACGGAATTGCCCTCAGTGGCGGTTGCTGTAAATTGGAAGCTAGATCTGCGCCGAGGAGAGAGAGTTCTGGTCACGTGGTAAGACTGTGTTGTTTCGGTCCCATGTCTTTTTCTCCGTGGTTGTTGATTTTGGTGGGACCCCTGTGTGTCTCCGTGGACATACATGAACGCAATGAGCGCAAAAACAAATGATTTTATGATTCGTATATATTAATAAAATTGTGTCTTAAATATAAGTATTAAGTCGAACTACTTTATATGTTGTGTCTCCGTTATTCCTAGAAATTTTTTCCCGAACCTGACTATTCCAACCGTCGCATTTGGCAGAATGACAATAGTGCCCACTGGAGATTTCAGTTTGTGCCGCTAAATGTTAATTACGGTATTATATTCCTGCTTAGTATAAGTTGGTAACTAAACAATAAGTAGTATAAACAAAAAATTATATGAGTGGGTCCATTTTGAATGGAAAGTTCGATTAAATTCGGAGTAAAATAAATGATAGGTGTGATGAATGGACGGTAGTTGTTGGGTCTCATTCCCAACGATTAAAGCCATTATTTAGTATAGGTCCCGGCAAGCGGAGGTTAGGGGGCCTTCCTCTGTGCATAATTAATTATGTTGATTAATATAAAACTATAATATGTAGTGTATCTCTATCTATAAGGTAGATGAAGGAGACTGCCCGACAAATAATGATAAGAGTGCAGGTCGGCTTAACTAGTAACCGACACTACGGTTAGTAACTTAATACGCAAGTCACTACTGAAGGATCAAGCCTCCAAATGGACAGTTCCTGCTATATAAAGTTATAAGCTAATGGTGGATTACATAATGTTGCATTTTTTTTTCAGTTCAATTTGAAGAAAACAGATATCGTATGCATCAACATTATCAACTTTGAGGAATATGGAGGGATAAGTTTTAGTCGAAACTACGAAATATTGGAATATTTTAATTATTTTGAATGGTTTTATTTATAGACTCAAATTAGTTTTACTTATACATCTGAACAATCCATTATCAGTATCCACTATACTATCCTACATTAACTTTATAGTTATAAATGGCACATCCATGAAACCTTTCCGTTGCAATTGTAATTGATTGGGAAATTTATCGCGTGTTGTCCGTTATGTATACCAACCAACAATCACTTACATACTCTCAATGATGATATTTTATATTAACCAGATCTCCAAATTTAAAATGTTTAGAATACATAAAATTTTGTCATTTTTAAAAATTATATCATAATTAAAATTAGATTAATTAATCTATTAATTCAGACCAAATGATATACGACAAAAACTTGTCAGTCTAGATTTTAACACCTAGAGAAGCTTTGGGAAAGGAATAGAAATTAAGATGGGTTTTTTGCCGAAGTCGCCCGTTGCAAGTCCAGACTATTGTTCAAACTGAGACTCTTTGTTCGATTAATGGGCCGGCCCATGTATAGACGACCACCGCGAGGAAAGGCCTTACCTTATCGTCAACAGCCAGCAAGACTCAAGTAACCGCCCAATTGGCCAATCACCACCTCCCTTTGCCCGCGAAAAAATCTAAAATCGTCAAGAAAGAAGAAAAAAAAAAAAAGCGAAAACGACACGTAGAGGAAGCGACGAAGGAGATGGTGGCGGTGGTTAGTTGCGGGAGTTGGTTGTTAGTTCCAAGGGGGAAACCGTGCGGAAGCAGCTTCTCGAAGCAGCGGCGGCCACGCCGATTGGCCTCGACGACGTCGTGTTCGCTGCGGGCGGTCTCTCCCTTCGAGGGAGGATACGTGGCGCCTTCTAGCGGCGTGGTCCCCACCCACAAGGTCACCGTGCACGACCGCCAGCGTGGCGTCGTCCACGAGTTCCTCGTTCCCGAGGTGAATTCCCGGTTTTGCCACTGGTTGTAGTGATCGTCTTTTTTTCTTCTTCTTCTTTCTAATAGATGTTTTTTCTTCTTTTTATTTTTTTATTTTATTCTTTTTACAGGATCAGTATATATTGCATACAGCCGAAGATCAGAACATTTCCCTCCCCTTCGCTTGCAGGCACGGTACTATTTTGACGCCTTTGTCTCATTTTTTTTATGTGTTATGTTTCTAATCCTGTTTTTTAGCAACCGCTGAGCTGAGGAATTCAGGTTCTAGCTAAGGAAGAGCACCGAGAGTTGTTCTGTTTAGTTAGACGTGCTTCGTCGTTCTGTTTTTTAACTTAAAATTTACATGGTTTTTTGCCGCACGACATGGCGATGTTGTTGAGGCTTGTCTGTGAAGTTTGGACTATAGGGATTCGGGTTGTTCCGCATGCCAATCCAATGTAGATGCTTCGAGGTGTAATACAGTGGTTTGTCGCAATCTTCGATTGTCGGTTTTAAGCTTGAGTGACTAGTGAACAACTCATTGACTGGGCAGAATTCAGTTTATTGGTTCCCTGCTATTCTCATTGACAAAGGCTGTTGTGCACCATGCGTATTGTTTTTTTTTATAGCGGGTTGCAAGGAATCCTCATCATTCACGAGTGATGCTTAATTCTTGCAGGGTGTTGCACAAGCTGTGCTGTCCGAGTAAAGTCTGGAGAGCTTAGACAACCTGAAGCACTTGGGATATCTGCCGAGCTCAAAGCCAAGGCAAGCTCTTCACTACTTTTTCTGTCTTGCATTTCTTACTGCCTTTTCAAGTTTGTGTGGTTCAGATTGTTTGACTTAGTATTTGACTTGGACGGTTCCTTTTTTCTATTTTGGTCTTCACATCAAACTTATCTGTTAGTACAAGGTTGGAATTGGGAATTTGGAATTGGGAAATTGGAAATTCTATGTTGTTTTATGTCTACTTTGTTTTCCTTTTGGGGTCTATGGTGGTTGTGGTCTATCACTTCGGAAGGTGTGGTCATTGAATATTTTGGATCTTTACTGTAGGGATATGCGCTGCTTTGTGTGGGCTTTCCTTCTTCGGATCTTGAAGTAGAAACACAAGATGAAGATGAGGTGAAGTTTCTCTACATTTTTTTTCTTCTTCATATCATTGTATTTAAAATGAGACTGATTATTTGAATGCAACTTCACAAAGATCATTGTATTTACTAGAAGATGCTGATATTCAAAAAAGAAATCTCGCATTTTCTATTCTTGTTTTCATCAACTGTAAGACCCATTGTGCAGGTATATTGGCTTCAGTTTGGAAGATATTTTGCCCGAGGACCAATTGTAAGTTCTTAAAACCTGCTTTCAGCTCACATTTTGTACCGAAGAGATGTTAGTATGTGAACAACTATGATCTGCTGAGGGAGGGAGGGAAGGAGAAAGAGAGCTTTTCTTAGGAAAGTAGACAGACCAAGGTTTGAGCTTAACGGAATTAGTGTATATTCTGATTATAATCGTACTGCTACCAATTGAATGTTGCAGGAAAGGGACGACTATGCATTGGAGTTGGCAATGGCTGATGAATAGACGAACACGGAATTTCAAAAGTGAGGATTGGCCTTCGATAGCCAGTTCAGTTTTTGCTCCTTTTTACTTCCGATGTCCTCGGTCTTGTAACCTTTTCTGTAGCTATTTTCGAATTTCCCATCTCGCAAGTGTCCGCAATGCTACCATGAACTCCGTGACTAATGTAGAAGCTGAGATGTTGCTTGCTTGGCATCTCCATTTGTGTTGCTATCCAGATGGTTTTAGTAGATTCCCCGCATTTAGTCGTTCTATAGACCCTAGAACGCATCCTCGGAAATCGGTTCTGGGTCGAGATTGTGGAATCTATATTGCAGGGAGAGCTGACATGAATCTGGCCTACTTTCTTGAGTCGAAAAATGGGCGGACAACGCAACGCGTACAAGTAACCACCCTGTACTTGCATCAACTAGTAAGAGGTTCGGGTTCGACTCCTAAGAATGCAGCTGAAGTACATGTCCGACGGCAATTGATGGGCAGGTTGAAACTTCCTTGCTTAAACCATAATTAGTCTGTGGTTGCTGTCTTTAGACATTATTATTGAACAATACCATCTGTTATGAACGGATCACTCTTAAGAGTGTTTGAAACCATTTTTTTATCAGGAAATTCTTTTCCTGTCTCAAAGTCGGAAATTCCTGGTAAAATAGGTCGGAATTGTATGTAAAATATCAGTATTATCACTTCCTAAAATTGACCATTTTCTATCCATCCCGTCACTGGCGACTCTAGACGACGACGCAGAAGAGCTCTGACGACTCTGGACGAAGACGAGCTCTGACGGTGGACGCCGAACAAAGAGACTGGGAGAACCGTGCTGGTGAGAGTTAGACGACCGATTTCAAATTGAAAAGAGGCAAAAATTGGGCAAAACCCCTATTTCTTTTAATTGGGTCCCTCTGAGAGAAAATTGATAATGATGCACTTTCGGGAATAAAAATTAATCTGGCCAAATTGTTCTAGGAGATGTATGCATAAGGGTATAAATGTAAAGAATTCAAATCAATTCCTATATTTAAGTTTTAGTTCCAAACAAGAAAAATGAAAAGTGGTTCAATCTTCATTGTTATTAATAACTAAGAAAGGAATCTGTTTCTCAAAAGCATTGGTTCCAAACATATTGCCCTCCAAGGAATCATAACAACAATAATATTTGAGGGCTTAAACATGTGTTGGATTATTCTCAAAGTTGGGGGACTCGCATAATCATCTTTTTTTGGGGTGAGCATAATCATATTACTTTGACCAATGTTCGGATCTGGTCCGATGATCGAATTTCCTATTTTTGAGTTAAATTCTGTCATTTAAAAAAAATTGATATATTTTTATTCTTATGTTTGAAAATTACGTATGTTCAATATTATATCGTATTTGGTTTATATGAATTTGTACTTAAGATATCACATTCAATTTCTATTATTTTTACATGTTAACCACACAATAATGATTAGTGACTTTTCTTATCTCACCTCTCAATTGGGACGACCGCCGCGAATTGGACTACCTTGTCGTTTTTGCTTGGCCGAGGAAGCAAATTGATGCATGTAACCAAGGAAGTTTGCTTACTTTAAGGAAGTCTCCTCAAGCTAAGTAACTCGTCAGAAGGAATTTCGTATATAGAATGAGGAGACAGTGGTTAAATTACTTTAAGATATATAGTATGTGGTCAAATTAAAAAAAAAATTTGTTATTTTTTATAGAAAATTTGTCAAATTCCTCTAAAATCTTTTGTATTTGGTCATAATTTATATGCAGTTCCTCCTATTTCAAATTTACTTTGTTGCCTACTTTTTTTACTTTAATATACATTCAAGTTTTTCATTAACATTATTAATTTTCTATATACTTTTTTAAATAAAAATTAGGGCAAATTAGGCTAAGACCCCTGTACTTTGGGGATTCAACTGATTTAGCCCCTACTGTTTAAAAACTACTCATTGAATTCTTACTATGCAAAATAACCAAATTTTTTAGTCCTTAAAATTCAACATATTTTTTTATGACCATTATACCCTTTGTTTGAAAAATTAATCCAAACCAAATAAACCAACTCAAACCAATTAAAACTAAACCAAAATAAAATATCCTAACCAAACCCAAATAAAATCAAACCAAACCAATCATCATCAACCTCACCTTGAATATCAGGTGGAGGCGAAAGTCCACATTTTGAACCCTTCCATTAAGACATTTGGCCTTTCAATGAATAAATAGCAGATCAACGACAATTGCGAGTTTCGTTAATAGTTTCTTTTTTGAATTAACGACAATTTTCATTAACCTGGTTTAGATGGAGCAGATCGAAACATTAGGAAATTGATACACAACAGAAATGCCAGAAATCTAAACCTTGAAAAAGCATCATTACATATCAACAACCGAAGACTCTCCTCCTCAAGCCCTCTCGCCCCTAATCCTCCTTGCAAGCTGGAAATCCTTGGGCATAATAGTGACCCTCTTGGCGTGGATCGCGCAGAGGTTGGTGTCCTTTTTAAGAAACTGACGAGGTAGGCCTCGACGGCCTCTTAGAGCCGACTCCTCCGGTGGTCGGAGCCAACTTTCTTACTGCTTTTATGGCTAGCTGTTTCCTCGGAGCCTTCCCACCGGTTGATTTCCTTGCGCTTCGTTAATAGTTTAACAAGGAGTACTTCGCACGTAGACGATCTTTCCCTTGTCAATCCCAAGCTTGGCTCCCGTAACCAGCCAATGGCCTGGAAGATCTTGCGGCCCCATGGATATTTCGCCCGTGTCTCGTCGTCGCCGACGCCGGATTTCTCTCCGGACAGAGAGAGGGATTTTATTTTAATTAAAAGGGAAGAAGAGAGCGAATGGACAGAGAGAGGGGTTTATTTATGTTTGGTTTTATTTGGGTTTGGTTAGGGTATTTTATTTAGGTTTGATTTTAGGGAAAATTACTCTCAGGTCCCTCGGGTTTGCGAAAATTCGTATTTTAGCCCCCCTATTTTTTTTATTATCATTCAACCCTTGAATCCTGTCAAAAGTGTATAATTTAGCCCCTATCGCCGGAATCCGGCGATTTCTCCGGCGAAATGGCACCTAAGATTACTAAAATACCCTTTTCCTTTAAAAGTAAAAAAATAAATTGAAACACAATAATAATTCGTATTGAGCTGAAATTTTTCATGATGCATCCTAAAAATGTACATGATTTATGTAAAATATTTCAGAAATTTTGGAGACACATAAATATTTTTTTTATTTTCCAATGTGCCAAAATGTTGTAAAATCATATAAAATAGAAAAATTGTCTAATTGGGCTGAAACTTGTCCCATGTGTTCTTAAGCATATTTAGTGAATTTAGGACCTAAAATTTGTTCTATGTGTCCTTTAGCATATTTACTAAAGACTCCATCTTTAGTAAAAAAATAAATTAAAACTCTATATTTTTGGTATCTGCACACTTTTTCAAAATTGGCTCATGAGAATCCAGACTTTTTGATTCCTAAATTCATTAAATATGCTAAAAGACACATGGGACAAGTATCAGCCTAATTAAACAAATTTTCTATTTTACATGATGTTACAAAATTTTGGCACGTTGAAAAATAAAAAAATATTTTTGTACCTCAAAAATTTCTGAAATATTTTACGTAAATCTTGTATATTTTTAGGATGCTTCATGAAAAATTTCAGCTCAATATGAATTATGATTGTGTTTTAATTTATTTTTTTACTTTTTAAAGGTAAAGGGTATTTTAGTAATCTTAGGTGCCATTTCGCCGGAGAAATCGCCGGATTCTGACGACAGGGGCTAAATTATACACTTTTGACAAGATTCAAGGGTTGAATGATAATAAAAAAAATAGAGGGGCTAAAACACGAATTTTCGCAAACCCGAGGGACCTGAGGGTAATTTTCCCTTGATTTTATTTAGATTTGGTTGGAGTTTGGTTTGAATTATCTATTTGGTTAGATTGGGTTTGGTTCAATTCGGGTATTTTTCAAAAAGGGTATAATGGTCATAGAAAAAATTTATGTTGATTTTTAGGGACTAAACGTCTATGTTATTTTGTACAGTAGGGACGAAAAAGGTAGTTTTCCCTAAAAATGGTTGAATCACCAAAGTACATAGACTTTAGCATAATTTTCCCTAAAAATTATGTGATATTTAAGAGAAATTACATAGCTCTAGTAGTTCGCAAAGGGAATGAAAACGTCAGAAAACTGCGGTCCCCAAAGTATAAGCCAACTGAAACAAAAAATTAAATAAAAATTAAATGACGTGAATGCTTCATGGCTACATATAGTACAAGTGGATAGCCAATGAAACATCCTATCTTGAATACAAAGTCCATGATGCTCATGAGTACCGTGCCCCGGGAGCCATTAAATGGCTGCCACACAGAGCCCATGAGGGCGGATGGGGAGCTGGCAATAGTGGATGGAAAGCTACCTGAGCTCACCAACATCGGTCTCACCACCATGTTGGGAGGCCTTCGACAAGCGTTAAAGGCTGCATAGATGAAGATCGTAAGAAAGAAAATGCACACCCGATGAAAAGCGATGCATTTTTGTTTGAGCGACGTGTACATAAGGAAAAAAGGATGATCATTTTGCAAGGGAGGTAAGCGGAGCTATACCTAGAAATTTCAATGAAGAAGCAAATGTAAGGGCAGAAGGAGGTCTTTTCTATTTCTTTTTCTGGTTATCACTGTTGCATCTGATTTATTTGTGT
>SOPF01028931.1:0-22707 GCA_012979155.1 Hypericum perforatum | reverse complement strand
AAAAAAAATATCAAACTGCATTCTTCTTTTTTGCGTTACATTCTTTCGTTGACTCCGAGGTTATTTTTCTTAGAAAAGGTCCAAGTTCATGACCCATGATGAAGATCAATGGCTGCTACTTTTGGGAGCATGATTTGTTAAAATAAAGTTGAAGCTGGACAGGCTATTATAGTGCATACTCTATCTTTGTTCAGTAAACCAGCCAACTTGTCCGTGCTAAAATTTTAATTTCCTTCCTTCTATTGGTGTGTCCGTCTTGGTGAATCGTCTATTTTAGCTTTGTCCAAGGGCAGTAACCATATGTTGTTTCCAACTGAGAATAAAGCTGCCACGACCAAAAGTACAATAATTCAGTACCTAAATAAATTTTTTATTTCATTATTTCTAATATAGTTTCGGTTTATGATGGCTTTGTCTTTGACATATACAAACCTCCACCGCCTGTTATATCGTGGACATCCAGCAATGTTAAGCTGCCTTATTTAATAAATTTTGCATTCGATTGAGTCTCCTAAAAGTAGCCTTTAGTTGGGTGGCCAAGGTGAAAGAAATTGGAGATGACAATTAAAAACTATTTCAATATACTTTAATTTCAGTTTCACAACAAATGAGAAGAAAAGGAGACGAACTCATATTTGTGTATTGGAAAAATATTGAGGTCTCCCGGTCCAAGTTTAATCATGTTAATGTAGCCATTGAAGAATCAAAAAGAGATCTAGAGAAGATGACAATGGAATAATTGATGGGATATCCACAAACTCAAGATTGACGAATGTAAGTATTGAGAAACACATGAAGATAATAGTAAACCTAAACCCTAACCCTAAAACAGTATGTCAACTCAAGGCCTACCCATCAACAGTAACAAGAGTCCCCGCCATTGACGTCGCATCCCACGTAGACGACCAAGTCCAAAGCTGCATCACCACTTCCTCGGTGGTTTTCCTCTCCGAGTCAACCCAAACAGGTCCGCTAACACGCCCGTGAACCAGAAATTTTCTCCGGTTCTCCGAATAATCTAACAGGTAAGCAAGCTCACGAAAGAGGCACGAAGACAACGAGACCCGAAGCAACTTAGTCCACGACTCCTCCTTCCTGCCATAATCCGTCATCGCCCATGCCTCAATCTCGCTAGTGTTGGGTAAACCAAATATCACGCAGAGTTGACCTCTCAAGACTTGAACATCCTGAAACCTCCCATCAACTCCATAACTCGGTAGTCCTGTTAGCACTCGGAACTTCTCTGTATGTAAATCAAAAGCCAAAATACAGTCCCCATCTGTGTAGCCCGGGGGATCCCACGTAGAGATCGCAAAGTGAAGCGCCCCACTAAATGAAACACCGTACCGTCTCTCAGGAGTGAGTGAGAACGTGAAAGGAGGACCATTCACCTTTCTCCAATTATTTGACTTGAAGCTAAAAACCCTAAATTGAGCTATATACGAAAAATAGTTTATTCCGCAATCTATCCTGACTTGCTTGTAATCTCTCGTGAGAGGATCGTACCCAAACCCTATTACGTTGGGGACCCTGAGCCGGATCTCGGGGTTGGGTAGCATCTTGTGCTTATCAGTGATTGGGTTCCACACGACAACTTCGCCGCCGCCGCCGCCGCGCTTGTCGATGTGGAGGGCAATTAGGCCATTGCAAGAACCACATAATCGAACCCCGGAACCCGTGGGATTGAGTGGGAGGGTCAGCCTTCTAACCTTCGGAGTTGTGAGGCGGTGTTCGACAAGTTGGACATGGCCATCTTCGGAGATAATAAGGATTTCCGAGGGATCGGATTTTAGGGAGTGGCTGAGCTGGAGCTTCGTAAATTCCTCGCCGTCAATTTTGGAGCACAGCGATCTGGACAAGCATCGGAAGCGGAGAAGGCTCTTTGGAGGGAGGCGGGGAAGGATCTCGTCGATCATGTCGTCTGAGAATACCTTCATAAGGTTGGTAGCCATTGTCTTTGCAAAATAATGTTTTCTGAAGAATTTCGTATGGGGGTTGGTCGGAAGGTAGGGTTTAATTAGCACCAAGAGATTGAGTCACTTTCCAATTCGTAAGCCTTTAATTAGGAAAGAAAATTATTTAAAAAAGTCATAAATAGAAAAAAAAATAATGGTAAGAATCTCTACCACAATCTCGTAAATATAAATAAAATTATTGTAAACTACAGGATCTTCTTGTATATGCGCACTCTTCTCTTATTTTTTGTTGGTTTGGATGGAGATAATTAATTAATTAATTTTGTTTATTTAATTAGATATCAAAGGCTTGTTAATATTTTGAATCTAAAAGTTATTTTTAATAAAAAATATTTAACTTATTATTTAATGTTATGATTATCTTTAATTCTCATACATACCATTTGATATAACTGTGAAAACTATTTAATTTGAAATTTATGACTTTGTTTTGATTAATTAATTTGATCAAGTCTATGTTTAAATGGCCTCTTATATTTAAATAGTTTGACATTTTGTGGTTCATGCAAATTATTATTAAAATAGTTTGACTAAATAGGTTCAAATAGTTTATTAATGAATGTTCAATTAATTTAAATAGTTTGTAATAAATGTTCAAATAGTTTGGACAATTAGACAAGAATGATTAGCAATAAATATTCAAATAATTTGGTTAGTTAACACGATAAATTATTTAAATATAATAATAAATCATTCAGTGCAAATTATTTAATCTTAACTTGATACATTTTTATCATGAAGATAACAAACTATTTAGTCGTAATAGTTTGGGAAATTATGCCTTCTTATGTTAAGTTAGTTAGGTCACCTAAGTTTAAATTCTTTGGTCAACTATATTTAAATAGTATGGCCATATATATTTTAAATGATTTGTGCACATGTTCAAATAATTTGTGTAATTATACTAAACGGTTCGCGTAGTTTTATCAAATAATTTGTTATGTTATATAGTTTGCTCCGTTATATTAAATCGCAATAATATAAACTATTCAAACATATCAAAATAAACTATTCAAATGTACGAGAATAAATTATTCGAATATATCAGAGTAAACTATTCTAATAGATCAAAGCAAATCATTCGAATATATCAAAATAAACTATTTGAATATATCAAAACAAACTATTCAAACATATCAGAGTAAACTATATTTGAATATATTAGGACAAATCATTAGAATATATTAAAACAAACTATTTAAATATATCATAACAATTCATTCAAACATAAATAGAATAAACTATTTGAACATATCAGAATAAGTCATTCAAATATATCATAATAAACCACGGTGTTTAGCTATTCACCATCCTCACCACTCGTCTTCAAGTGATAATGATAAAGGGAGGGAGAGAGAGAGAATCCCAACCCTAGATTCATCCTCGTTATTATTTCTTCTTCACTAAAAATCTTAACCATTGATTCATCCTCAGCATTGGTAGTTGGGCCATCCTCAATATTAGTATTCAACCTCCCGTTTATCATCATCACCACTCGTTTTCTAGTGACGGCAATAAAGGAGGGAGGAAAGCAGAGAGAGAAAAACAGAGACAGAGAAAAAGAAGAGGAGGAAGAGGAGAAGTGTACATAAGAGTATGTACAAAATGGTACACGACAATCCAAGACCATTTTATACATACATAACCCAATCTAGTCTCGGGTCGATGGTCGATCAGATGTTTGACTTTTTCCTTTCTTAATCTAATCTAAATACAAGTACATTATTAAACGTTAAAATTATGAAAATATATTATTTCATTATAAATGAAATTCAATATTTTCAATTTGAATTTGACAATTTTTAATAAATATAAGCCCAATTTTCAGTTAAAAACTGCATAGTTCTCAGAAAGTTTGAGTTGATGGGCCAAATCTTCTAATGCTACTCCCATAGTGTTGGGGAGTAACAAGGTCGATGAAAAGACATGAAAGTATAGTTTTCAATTTTGTGGTTCATCTGAAAATTCGACCAATTATACCTTTTTTGTATGTACACCGGTCTGAAAAAATAGGAATACTCGAGTTTTTGTCCAACCAGACAATTTCTAGTTTAACCAGGCAAAATATAGGTTTGATTGGATCGGAATTGTCCAGTTGGAACAAAAAACATAATAAAATGACAAAATTTGAACCCAGATTTTGGTCCAACAAATTATTTTTAGTTCAACTAGGCAAAATGCAGACTTGGTTAAACCAGAATTTTCTAGTTAAATCAGAATATTATGTGAGAAATAAATTAAATTAAATTAAATATGTGAGGAGAAAAAATGTTATAGTATTTATTGTAAAAGAAGTTATAGTATTTATTATTGAGAATCGTTGATTTTTTAATTAATATACTTACTAGAATTAATAATTTTTAAGATAAACATCTATTATTTATCTATATATGTAAAATATTTAAAATAAAAGATATTAATCGACCGATCAACCTAGATTCCTAACCAACCTGGGTCCTGGGAGAGGCAACCTTTTCCACTTTCTCAATCTAATAGTGATATATGATAGAATATTATTTGTTAAAAAATAAAAGAAATTAAAATCATTATAAATAAAGCCTAATATTTTTAATTAGTATTTTTTTCAAAAAATAGGGCATAATTTTCACTCCTTTATGAAAATTTATATAAAGTATACATATATGTGATGAAGAAAAAATTTAAATATTTATTGTATTAAGTTAAATTGTATGTTGAAGAACTAAAAATTAATTGATTATTTATTGGATATTTCAAGTCTTGTGGACGGGACATTTGGTTCGGTCAAATCGTTTCGGTTTTTTAGCTTTTGTTGAGACTATGTTCAAGGAGCCTTGTTATCGTTTGGTCAAGCAACTTTGAACGAATGAGTCTCGTAGGTGGGACGCAATTGCATCTCAAGGTCGTTCTGGCAGTGTTATGGTACCTGGAGCAGTGGTTTATTTTTAGGGCAAATTACTCTTAGATCCCTAGTTTTTATATTATTCTCTTATTAGATCTCTCCTTTGTCATAAATAAGTATTAAATCTCTATTTTATTCAAAAATATTTGTCTCAGGTCCCCACCGACCAAATCGGACTATTTTTTTTATTTTTTGTCATGTAAAATGACTATTTTACCCTTCACAAAACAACAAATTTTATCATATTTTTGTCGTTTTGTGAAGGATAAAATAGTCATTTCACATGACAAAAAATTAAATAAAAGTTTGATTTGGTCAGTGGAGACCCGAGACAAATATTTTTGAATAAAACAGGGACTGATTAATCATTTATGTAACATGAGAGACCCAATAGGAGATTTTGATAAAGACCAGGGACCTGAGGATAATTTGCCCTATTTTTTTGACATCCGGTTAATTGAGTTAACTAATTTAAATTCAAGTTTCATATAAATTTTCAAAAGATTTTATTGTTGGATCCCTAATCTAACGTTGGACTTATAAGTGAAATAATTATGTAATGGGTTGTCATGTTCGGTTGAGCCTAATTAAAAGTGATCAGGTTTGGGTTTTACTGTATCTAATATGATGTGGGCCTTTAATGTGTAGAGACATTAGGCAAATTAGGGTTTTGTTATGGGCAAAACCATAATTACGGAAATTAGGGTTATCTCCTTATAAATTAGGGTCATGGTCTCCGGGTTAGACAAGTCGCTACACTACTCTTCCCATTGAGATTAGGTCAGAGAAAACTGAAGCACTTCTCTGAGGTTTGTCATAACTCGAAAGGCCAAATCGTTTTCCACGATCACGTTCTTCGCTATGGATTCAGGTACGCTTACGCATTAAGTTGATCTTAATAATTTACATGAGATTTTTGGGTTTAGGATTACAACTTATATAAATCATAACATTTATTACTCTATATTACAAAATTTGTAGTGACTTTTTCCTCACAATTATTTAACACTATGTTTTAATAATTTGAATTAAAGACATAATTATATAAGAATAACTCTCCATCATTTAATTTAAATGTTTGTTGGTGAACGAAGGAATTTTTTAAATACGTCATAACTGTATTTTAACGGTGGTTGATTAAGGTGGAAAGTGTACACACTTAACAATATGAGTACAATTTAGAGCACAATTTTTAATTGTTGATCTTCATTGGTAACCAATGGATCTTAATCGAACAACTAGAAATTTCACGAGTGTATTTAGAAATTTCACGAGGTGTATTTAATTGACAATTGAGTTGAGCATAAACTTGAATACTGATAGGTTTTGGAGGGTAGATTAGGTGAGGGATTATTAATTAACTAGATTAGAAGCCAATTTTGGTGGGTCAATTAGCCAGAGCGTTAATCCATTCCTGATAAACACTTGGATTTTACACAAGCTCTATTAGATCCTACATCGGGAAGTTGATAAAAGGGATCCGTTGTCCACTCTCTATTTGGTTAAAAACTCATTTGCCTTGGTTTTATTTAATGTTTACTGTTTAGTTTACTTTTGTCACCTAACCACCTTTCTTTTGTCCTAAGACTAGCGAGTCTGTTAAAATGCTGGCCTAAGCTAAGTCTGTACGGGCTAATCAGGTATTTACAGAATTTACTGAAGTGTGTAAGAATACAATTGGTTGTCCGCGTTATTTTTTATATTATTTTCCTGTGAATTAATATATAATTATATTTTTTATTGTGCCACATATGAAACAACGTCTCTTACTTTTTCCCTATTCACTTTTTTTCCGAGTGCAATTTAACACCTTAGCACATAGGTATTAATTGTTTCGGATATAGCATATAGTCGTTCTCGTAGTTTGATTTTATTATATTATTGGCTCGTGGTTTGATTTTATCATATTAGTGGCTCGCTAACATCATATTGTCTTGTACATAATGGCTCCTTGTCCTATTTTAACTACTACTATGTTTGGATAGCAAGTTAGGGACGATAAAGTTGGCTTGTTTTGTTTGGTTAGAAGCGTTATGAGTGGGAAAATGTAGGCAGGAGGAGGCTAATTGAAATTTTATACATGTTTTCAGCTACAAGTCCAAGAAATTTCACAGGGCAAAAACAAAAGCCTTGTACTTGGGTCAGTCAGATCTGGCAGTTTTAGATGCTTCAAGTAAGACTATCATAGCTTCTTCGCCTTTGCAGCTTAACGACGAAGCGAGTATCTTCCTTCCTTGAACCTCAGAACCGATATATATTTACCAATTTCAGGTCCTTTCCAGGATTCAAACATTTAGTCTGTTCCATTATTCGTACCGCTTAGGGAATGTGCAAACTCAGGTCCTGTCCAAACTCATAACCGGCCAGAAATACAGTTCAATTCGAGGAATTCAATGTGTCAAGGGTCTAATGACGGAAAGAAGCAAACTTTACATCATCAGTTGCCTCTAACAAAAGTTCAACAAGTAACTTGGTCAACGGACAAGGATTCAAATACATGTTTGTATACAAGCCGAGCTACCACAATTATATGTACATAAGACGTCATTGCCTTAAGTCGCCAAATTTTCCACGTGGAATATGCAAACCACATCACTACTAAGAGAATCAGACATCTCTTACCTTGAGACTGATTTCTTCAGGCGACAGTAGCGACTTCTTCGGACTTTCCGGAGCACTGCCAAACTTGTGAACCAAGATCTTGATGCCTGGCAAAGATAATGCGTACAGTGCAACCAAGATAATAGGCGCCGCAACAACCCACACTAATAGCTGTGTTGTGGGGAAAATGTAACAAGGGTGTCAAGGACGATCTCTTGACGGCTTGAAGGCTCGTCTCAAGGTCGGCGCCCAACGGAAACAAAAGCGATCGAACGATCACCACTATCTAACCGAAGCTAAGCTTCTCTAACCAGGCTCCAATGCCCGGCCAACTAATCAGGCGCTAATGCCCGACCTCTCTAACCAAGCGCTAATGCCCGGCTTAAGAACTACTACTAGAAGCTTTGAGCTTTGATATAAGATTTGTGTGGTTGATGTTGGATGATCTGATGTCTCCCTCGGACGTCCCTTATATAGGCGAAAGACTCTGTCTCCTCCTTGCACTCGAACTCTCCCTCCTACTTGCACTGGAGCTCCGTCTCCTCTTTGCACTCGGACTCTTCCAATGCCTATCTTCGGGGACGCTTATCCTTATCTTGAGCCGGAACTGCCCTTATCGCCAAATTCACCAAGTTTATCCCTTCCTATGGATTCAGACCCGAGTTTATCTCCTTCTCTCTCAGAAGATTGACCGTGCACGGTCTCTTGATATGGTTTGTCAATGTCCAATGGGTGTCACCAGGCAAGGTTCATGACACTCTATCTTTTGAAAGCTCTAAGTATCACTAGGCGAGGTCATGGCACCCTTGGAACCACACGATATCAATAACTAGGGTGTTGACACCCTTCGCCTTTTGGAACTTCTAGGTGTCACTAGGCGAAGTTTTAACACCCCTTGCCTTTCAAAAGCTTTAGGTGTCTTTAGGTACGGTGTCAACACCCTTTGCCTTTTGAAGGCCTTCGATGTCACTAGGCACGGTGTCAATACCTTCCCTAAGTGAAAGCACCCATCTTGAGTGAAATAAGGTCTTGACACCCCCTTTAGGTAGATTAAGCCCTTAACATCCTCCTTGAGTGAAGACACCCATTTTGGGTGAAATAAGCTCTTGGCGCTTCCTTTAGGTAGATTAAGCTTCTAGCACCCTCCTTGAGTGAAGGCACCCATAAGGCTTTAACACCTTCTTCAGGCGAGGTAAGCCTCCAACGCCTCTCTAAGGCCAGGCACACTCTTAATACCTCTCTTAGGTGAAGTGAGCCTTCGTCACCTCCACTATGCAAGACATGCTCTCAACACTTCTCTTAAGCAAGGCAAGCCATTTTCACTTCCTTAAGTGAGGTAAGCCTTTAACACCTCCTTTGGGTAAAGTCGGCATTTGACACTTCCCTTGGGTGAGGTCGGCCTTGGTCTTTAACACCTCCTTGGGTGAGATCGACCTCGGCCTTTAACACCTCCTTGGGTGAGATCGGCCTTGGCCTTTGACACCTCTCTTGGGTGAGATCGGCCTCGGCCATTGACACCTCCCTTGGGTGAGGTCGGCCTCAGCCTTTGACACCCCCCTTGGGTGAGGTAAGAGAGGTCTAAATGAACCCTCTTATGAAGGCAAAATATTCTTTTTAATCACTCTTGGGAGGCAAAGCACTTAAAGAAGTCACTCTCCCCCTCCTTGAAGCCATCTGCGTGAGAACCCTCTCGCAAGGGGATGAAATATCCATTTTGGTCACTTAGGGGAGACAAAGTGCTTATGGAAGTCACTCCCCCCTTTCCATAAGTAAGGCGCATAACCCTCCACAAGGAGGTAAAATATTCATTTTGATCACTAAAGGGTGATAAAGCACTTATGGAAGTCACCTCCTTTAATCACATGCCTTTGTCTTTTTTTGCCTTCCTCCACTCTCATGCATTTGTCCTTTTTGCCTTTCCCCACTCACTTGCATTTGTCCTTTTTCCATTCCTTTAGTCACACCAAGGAAACCTCCCACTACAAGGAGGCAAAGTTTCCACTTTAGTCACTCAATGAGGGAAAAGCTCTTCCATAAGTCACCACAGCAAGGAAAAGCACTTCCATAAGTCACCATACCAAGGAAAAGTACTCCTTGTGGTCCCATTCTAAGGCAAATATTTTTCTCTTCCAACAAGCTGCAAAAACAACATGGCAGTGTGTTAAATGCTGTCTGTAACCGCAGCCAGAACTTGGTATGTTGAAATCCAGTAGATGTTACATGTGCCAAACGAGAGAATTTAGCGTGAAACGGAGAATGTTTGGGAACATACTGCATGTGCAATACTCAGTATGACTTCATAGGAAGCATGACCAGTCAAAACTCAAACAGCTGATTACCACAATTCTAATTGAGTGGCTACAAAGTTGGCCAACATCACAGTTGGAGCATGGCAACGAGACCCGAGAATGGCAAAGGCTATTCCACATAGAACAACAGCTACGCCTGCAAGTTAATGCATTAGCTTATTCTCTATTCTGCATTCACCTCACAGTCAACAAAACCACAAAATTTCTATTCTTGCTTTCCAGACATCGAAACCAGCACATACACAGAAAAACAAGTTAAGAGGAGATGCAATCAAAGGCCACACTACCGCATATAGAGAATATCCCAATGGTGATCCCAAGAGCCGTAGAGAAAGCTAATTGCTTCGGCTCCGCTCCCCTGAAACAGAGGAAGACAATGCTCTTCTACATTTAACCAGCAATATCAGCACCAACTGAAAAAGCTGAGTCATTGCTACGCCAACTTGAACACATAATACATAGGATTTCAACGCCAACTTCTCACCAAGAGAATTATAAAAAGAGAAAAGACAAGGTGGGCACTTCTTCAAACACTTCAGAAAGAAAAGCTTAGACCCTTTACTGGGAAACAACCAAGAACAAATGCAAACACAAGAAATGGGGAGTCTTCTTACTGGGTTTTCCATCTTTAATCAAACTCAAAACTATGTACCCCTCCTTACATCAGGTGATCAAATCAAAATTACAGACCGAGAGAGAAGGGTGAATACTGGAGGCAGAGGACAAATGAGCGAAAACGTGATAGAGCCCATGAGCTGTGAGTTTCTTTCTTCTCCTCTTGCCAAAGTTATACTAACCTTTTTCAGTCCAGTAAGTATTGCACCGAGCATTTGATAGGCTGGCTACAAAAGGTGTACCCGGGGAGAGGAGAGAGAAGATTTTACCAAAAAAGAAAAGAGGACTAAAGATGGAATTCATCACCATCAGAATAGAGGAGGGAGTGAGAGAACACGAACACGAACACGAACACGAACACGAGATGAACCTCAGGCAGAGGAGGGAGAGAGACTTTTTGGAGTTCTATCATAAACATTTTTTTTCTCGAGAAGCCCGGTATATTGTTGTAAGTGTTTTTTTTTTCACTAATTTTTACTAATTTCCCATCTAATGGTTTTTGATAAAGATCTCCCATTTTTGGTTATAGGATGAAATGTGTCATCCAGTCCTTTCTTACTACCCAGAGAATTGGGAAAAAGTGGTGGAAGCAACAACTCTGTTTTCGGAGGCCCTTGCATGTAAGTTCTTTTCTTTATTCTTGTTTTTCCCTAATTTTTTTTTTTTTTAAGGTTCTTGAGTGCGAGAATGAAGTTTCCTTTGGGATTCTTGTGCCTGAGTCCTGTCTACCTTTAAATTGCCCCTTTCTATTATTATATTTAATGGGGGACCCCCGAAAGGCGAATAGAAAGCTAAAAGCGATCCCACCTTTGATCGAGATGAAGGTGTGTCACAAGCATTAGATTAGATTGAACACTTAGTAGACGGGAGACCTGTCGTTTACAAGTGAAGAAGCACAGCCTATGACTTTCCACGTGTCACACACACAGAAAAGATCTCTCTCATTATTATTAGACGGGAGAAGAGACGATGTGTCGTTTAGATTGAATACTTAGATGAACGGGAATATAGTAGAACGATTTCATATAAATACCAATTACAGAGTTGTATGAAGTATTCATTCCAATTCCAAGTTTCTAATAAAATCCCTCTCATTCTCTCTCTCTCTCTCTAATTCTTTTCCCCTTTCCGATTACTTTTATTGATCTTGTTCTCTAATTCTGTCAAAAGCATAAAGATAGTCTTCACGTTCCTGTCTTTTTATAAGTTTTATCAAACTGAAGTGATCTTGTTCTGTCTGTTAGGAGTTGATTATTATACCTGATTTCATTATTATTATTTTGCAGCGTTTGTTGTTTTCGGTGTTTGGACAATCGAATCTGGGCAGGGGTTTATGGACGCTTTTCACTTCCTTGTTAAGGTCACACACATTTGGGCCTCAGCAGAATGGCCTATGTGGCTTCCTGAATTTCAAGATATGATATGGGGTTTGCTAAATTAGATCAATCGTCTGCTATTTAGTGGTCCAATGAAAATCATCGGAAGATCCATACCCTATGCTCATCATGCTATTCGTAGATTCTTGGAGGAGTGTCACACTTTCAAAGTTGAAGTGATTGACAAGGAGATGTGTAAGATTGCTGATTCGCTGGATCGTCTCATTGAAACAGATGAAATCGAATACACTCGGTTGGAGTTTGCAATGATGATTCACTCTGCTGTCTATGGAGTACACTATTTCATTGACGAAGTCATTGAAGTGATTGACCGATTTGATGAAATTGGTAGAGCTGCAATAACGGAAGCTCGTGACAGCCTTGCGGAAATCAACAGTGGACAGCTTATGAGGAACTTACTGTCGATGACTCGTTTTTTTCTTCGAATTGTTCCAGATGAGAACGTTCCTATGAGAGGATGGTATTTTAAGATCTTGCTACTCTCCGGGAGACTTCATGAGGCCAGAGATCCAATTGTTAGATTCGATTTAGTAAGCCAGATAGAGATATTGAAGAAGAATGCGAGTGACATCCTGCTATTAAGCTTGAAGATTAAAGAAGTGTCTTCTAAACTACTACTTCATTTTCATTTCAGATATAACATTAGAGTGTGTTCTGTTCTGTTTGATGACAGAAATATACAGACTATGGATTTGGAATTCGTTAAGATATTAAATGTAGGGCCAAATTATGGGTCTAATTCCCTGATATCTCGCCTCCTTGAGAGCTTGTTCTTTGTTCCTTCTCTCTTGTTCATCTTCTTATTATCTTTAGACCTCTTGGACCTCATTTTCTCATCCTAAAAAAATCTTCAATTATTTTAATTTTTCTATAGGAATAAAGTTCATTTAAATCCTTGTACTCCTATAAAAATAGCAATTAGAATCTTATACTTAAAATTAGACAGATAACACTCAAATACTCACGTGGTTAATGATGTGTTACTTTGCACACACAAAATTGGTCCCAATGTTTTAATTCCCCCATATTGAAAAGTATACGGTGTTATTTAGACCAATTTAAAGTATAAAATTTTAATTACTTTTTTTACAAATATAAGAATTTAAATGAGCTTTATTCCTTCTAATATCATAAAAGAAAAAAACTAACAGATTGATAGGTAGATAAATTTGAGCCATGAGAGACACGATTTAAGCTTGCGGAATCTGGTGGTGGAATGACATTTTAAGTAAAAAAAATTATAGTTAACTTTTCAAACAGCTACCAGGAAAAGCTTATTGATTGTATAATTTTTTTTTGGTGAACGCATTTTTTATTGAAGAAGCTAATTATTGTTTCATCGTAATTCATGCTACAGTTACAAAATTTCAAATTAGATATATAATTGTCAATTTCATTAGTGAATGTTGTCAGAATATTTTGTAACAACCAATTGCAATATTATATTGTTATATTAAACCTAAAATAAATAATCTGAAGACGCTATCAATAATCAATTTTTCCAATACGCGGTTGAGAATTGAGTCATTTTACACTAAATAAAAGAGCAAAGAAACCTCCGAGAAGAGACTTTTGGTCCTCCGTCACCTGCTTCAGAGCTCTCCGGCGAGCAACGAAGCAAGTGATTCTCACGAAACCCAGGTCAGATTTTGGTCCAATTTCTAGGGGTTCTTAGTGCTCGATCCCTTCGAATCGGAATTGGGAAATTTGACCCCTTTTCTTTTGTGGGTTCTGTTTACTGGTTTTATTGGATTTGTAGCGAACCCAGATAGGCAAATCCAAGTCTTCAAGTTTGGTTTTTTTTAATATGTTTTATTCGGAACCAGACGAAAATATAAAGGTTTAATTTTTAGAAGTTGCAATTTGCAAAGAAGGGTAAAGGTCAATTGGGAATTCTTTATCCTGTAGGTTCTTGGTGTGATTTTGATTCTTAATTGTGCTGGTTGCCTTGTGTAAGAGACGGGAAGAGTATCTTTAGCTCGGACAATGCGAGATGACGTCTTAGATGTTTCGGGTTTGGTTTAGGGTTCTTTCATATTTCTGGTCCACCTTCTTGCTAATTGCTTCTACCTTATATGTTTTACTCTGGCATTTGTCAGATGAGACGCGACCAAACCGTGGAACTTGCAACAGAGTACAGTGGTTTGATAGAATAATTAATTCAGCAGATAGGATCGGGCTTCTTGATATGGAATCATTATGGCAGCTTCTGTATCTGCTGGAACCTGCACCGGTCACTCTTATCATGACTGCTGTCGCCGTAACATTTGGTTCCGCATTTCGGGCTCTGAATTTCGGGAAAGAAATGGAGAAGAACCATGATTTTTCCGAGGCTTCCATTACCTTGGATAGGTCCCAAGCACTCATGATTCCAGTTATGAGCTCATGTAGCTTGCTTCTGATGTTTTACCTGTTCTCGTCTGTCTCACAACTCCTCACCGCCTTCACTGCTGTTGCCTCCGCTTCATCACTTTTCTTCTGTCTGGCTCCGTATGCTGCCTTCTTGAAGTCTCATTATGGATTGGCAGACCCGTTTGTGGCCCGTTGTTGTTCAAAATCGTTCATGAGAATTCAGGGCCTGTTGGTGCTGGCTTGTTCCATGACGGTGGCAGCTTGGCTTGTTTCGGGTCATTGGGTAATTAAACAATCTGCTGGGTATCTCCATCTGTATTGCATTTGTGAGTAATGTGCGACTTCCGAACATCAAGATCTGTGCAATGCTTCTTTCCTGTTTGTTTGTATAAGATATTTTCTGGGTATTCTTCTCGGAGAGATTCTTCGGCTCTAACGTCATGGTTTCGGTTGCTACCCAACCAGCATCGAACCCTGTTCATACTGTGTGGCCACCAGTCTGAGTCTTCCTGTTGTCAAGTTGATGACAAAGAAACTTGAGTTGCCGGTGAAGATCCTCTTCCCCAGGAACTTGTTTGGTGGTGCAACCCCTGCAGAAAAATCTGTCGACTTCATGATGCTTGGTCTTGGTGACATGGTATGTTTGCTTATTCTTTCACAAAGCTTGACGAACTTGGTGAAAATGTCCATGCTATTTTGGATTTTTCATAGCTTCATCAGCTTTTTTTTTTCCTATCATTTCGGGCTATTCCGGCGATGCTGCTCGTTTTAGTTCTTTGTTTCGACCATCGAAAGAGTTGAGATCCAATAAGCCTACTAGATTTACATTCCTCGAAGTGACACAAGTATATCTGGTATCCCCTTCCTGGGTATGCCATTGGTCTGGTAACTGCTTTGGCCGCTGGATTGACATTCGTCATGTTTTGGGCTTCCGGCTATTGGTTTTTTAACATGCATTGACTTCTTGGTATCTTCTTCGTCTTCAGCATCCATGGCACTGCACCTCCCTTATTATGTTGCATAATAGCCCCTTGAGTACAAACATAATTACTATGAATATTTCATGGTTGTATAATGTAGTCAGTCCGGAACCGTGCCTTATTTGCTGCTATGCTTTGATTGATAGTCTCTCACGGATGAATGCCATATTGTGCCTAGTGGCGTATGTGGACAAATTTGTAAAGCATAGGGCTTGTAGACTGCCTTTTCCCGGAGAATCTGGGTGCCAGTGTATAGAAATGTCATTCCTACTACGTCTGCCAGTGTCATGTTACCTCTGGTGTGTTCCGGCACCAATTTGATTTCGAAAATAACAGAATAATATTGCTGTATTTTGTAGTTGAAGCTGCTTGGACCAGGAGCGAGCTTGCAAAAAGAAAATACTGGAAGCAGAGGACAAATGAGCGAAAACGTGATAGAGCCAATGAGCTGTGAGTTTCTTTCTTCTCCTCTTTCCAAAGTTATAGTAAGATCTTTTGATTTCTGATGGTGATTTGGCTCAATTTATAAGAGAAAAACTTTCTACCCATTCGTTAAACTTAAATGTATTTGTAATTGATGGAAAAAATAATCTGAGATGAAGAAATATGTGGGGGAAGAAACAAGGCCTTTATATGTAAGTTCTTTTCTTTATTCTTATTTTTTTTACAAGGTTATTGAGTGTGACAATGATCTCGTTGAAATGTTTATCCTTTTCATTTATTTATATTTTAATTTAAGATGTAAAAATTAGTTTTGTTTCTTTGGTTGTTGCATTTTCCTATCAAATGAATGGTTTTTTTCTGAGACTCGTTTTTTTTCCACTGCATTATTCTATATGATTAGATTTATATAAATTAACCTGATTTTATTATTTTTTTGTGGTTTTTGTTGATTTGAGTATTTGGATGATCAAATCTGGACGGGAATTTGTGGACTCTTTTTACTTTGTGATTACAGTCACACACTTTTGGGTATCGGAGGAATGGCCTATGTTTGCTTCTAAAATTCGGGTCATGGTGTGGACGTTGCAAAATCAGTTCCTTATCTGATATTTGGTAGTATAGTTGTTTCTTGGAGTTGTGTTAAAATTTTAAGGCAGAACTTATTAACAAGGAGATGTCTTAAGTTGTTGACTTCCTCGATCGTCTCCTTGAAATAGAAGGTACCACATACACCCGATACGAGTTTGTCATGATGATCCACGAGTTCGTCAATGAAGTAGTATACTTCATAGACAGTGGAATAGATCAGCATGGCAAACTCATACCGAGTGTATGCAGTATCTTCTATTCCAAGAAACGATCGAGGGAGTCAGCAACTTTAGACATCTCCTTGTCAATAAATTCTGTCTTGAAACTATGACACACCTCTAAGAAATGATCGAGTATACTACCAAATAGCAGATAAGGGATTTGATTTCGCAGCATAGGCCATACTATAACCCGTATTTTAGGGAGCAACATAGGTCATTCCTCCGATGCCCAAATGTGTGTGACTGTAATCACAAAGTAGAAAGAGTTCCTAAATCCCTGCCCAAAATCGATCGTCCAAATCAACAAAAGTTGCAAAATAATAATAACGAAATTATGTTGATTTATATAAACCTAATTATATAGAATAATCCAGTAAAAAAAATGAGTCTCGGAACAAAACCATTGCATTTGATAGGAAAATGCAACAACCTATGCATGACGACAAGTCAGTTACTTGAGAGAAAAAAGAAAGAAACTGCTTTTTATATCTTAAATTAAAATATAAATAAATAAAAAAATAAAACTTTTCGACGAGATCATTGTCGTGCTTAAGACCCTTAAAAAAATTAGGGAGAGAAAAGAGCTTACATTTAAAGGTCTCCGAAAAGAGAGTTGTTCTTTCTACCACATACCACATTTTTCCAATTTTCAGGGAAGTAAGAGTGCATTAAATGCTTCATTTCACCCTATAACCAAAAAATGAGAGATTTATTTTAATAAAAAACCATTAGATTGGAAATTTGAATAAACATTAGTAAAAAAACCACTAACTCTTATATAGTTGACTACTCGTCGATTAATATGTTTCCGCGCACGAGTGCAATAAAAATAAGAATAAATTATATTTAATTTAGCTTATCTAACATTGGCCTACACTAATTAATAAATCGATTAAAAATTTTCTTAGTATGACAAAATTATACTATTCCCCTGATGCTAGAAACAACGTATTTCTTCGACGAGTTGTCACGCGAAATGACAAAAATATCCATAACTTAAAAAAACACTCCTCTATTTCTCCTCCTTCCTTATCCTCCTCCTTTTGTCCCTTTCTTCCTCCCTTCTCCTTTCTTCTTCCGAACTCTCCCTTCCTGTTCTTGTTCCTCCCTCCTCCTCCCTCTTCCTCCTCCTCGCTCCTCCTTTCCTCTTCTGGATTTCCTCATCTTCTCCGGATTTTCTCCTTTTCTTTCTCCTTGTCCACCTTCCTCATCTTCCTCCCCCTTTTCCTCTCTCTTCCTTCTGTCTTCCCTCTGGAATCTCCCCTACTCCTCTTTTTCCTTCTCTGCCCTCTTTCTCCTCCCCTCTCATCCTCTGCCCTCCTCCCCTCTTATTCTCCGCTCTGCTCCTCCACCTTCCTCCTTCTCCCTCCCTCCCCCTCCTCCCTTCTTCTCCTCCGCCCTCCTCCTCCTCCACCTTCCTCCTCCCTCCTCCCCTCTCCTCCTCCGCCCTCCTTCTCTACTTTCCTCTTCCTCCACATGCCTCCTTCTCCTTCTCTTTCCTCTTTCAGACTCCCACCTCTCCCCGACTCTCTCTTCCTTCAAAGTTTCCCCTTCTCCTCTTCCTTCCTCCCTTCTGCCTTCCTCCTCCGCCCTCCTCCTCGACCTTACTCTTTCTCATCTGGAATTTTTTGTCTAAGATTTCCCTTTTTTTGTTTTCTTTAGGCAAAGATATATTTGTCATTTCGCGTGATACCTCGCTGGAAAAATATGTCGATGCCTGTGTCAGAGCTCAAATAGTATAATTTTGTAATAGTAGGAGAATTTTTTAAAGTTGCTTGATCGAACGACAACAAAGCTCCTTGAACATAGTCTCAACAAAAGCTAAAAAAATCGATATGATTTGACCGAACCAAATGTCCCATCCACAAGACTCGAAATATCCAATAAATAATCAATTAATTTTTTAGTTTTTCAACATACAATTGAACTTAATTCAATAAATATTTTATTTTTTCTCGATTATATATATATATATATATATATTCTCATAGATGACTGAAAAATTAAGCTCTATTTATTAAAAAAAATACTAACTGAAAATATTAGGCTTTATATAATGTTGTTAAAAAAAGTTATTTTTATTTTTTAACAAACAATATTATATCATGTATTACTATTAGATTGAGAAAGTGGAAAAAGTTGTCTCGCCCGGGTTGGCCGAGAGACATGATAACCGACCTGGCACCGCTTTAATTTTCCTTAATATTTTTTAAGACTTTCATGTCTTTTCGACGACCTTGTTACTCCCGACACTAATGGGACTCCCATCAACACTTAAACTTTCTAAGAACTATGCAATATGAAAATTGGCATCATATTTATTGAAAATTGTCAAACACAAATTAACAATATTGAATTCTACTGATAATGAAAATTGGCACCATTTTGTATATACTCTTACGCACATTTCTCCTCTTCGCCCTCTTCTTTTTCTCTGCCTTTTTTTTTTCTCTCTCTGTCTTTCTCCCTCCTTTATTACTACCACTAGAAAACGAGTGGTGATGACGACAAACGGGAGGTTGAATACTGACGCCGAGGATATCGCCGACTACCAACGATGAGGATGAATCAAGGGTTAGGATTTTCAGCTAAGAAGAGATAATGGTGAGGAGGAATTTAGGGCTGGGATTCTCTCTCTCTCCCTCCCTCTATTGTCATCACCAAAAGACGAGTGGTGAGGACGATGAATGGCTAACCACCGTGATTTATTCTAATATATTTGATGATTATTCTGATATGTTCGATTGATTTGTTCTGATATGTTGGAATGATTTGTTCTGATATGCTTAAATAGTTTGTTCTGATATGTTCTAATAATCTGTTTTGATATGTTCGAACGGTGCTCATGTTTGAATAGTTTGTTCTGATATGTTCGAATAGTTTGCTCTGATATATTCGAATAGTTTGATCTGATATGTTCGAATTGTTTACTCTGATCAAATGTTTTATTCTTTTATATTTGAATAGTTTACTTTTGTATGTTCAAATAGTTTATTTTGATATGTTCGAATAGTTTATATTGTTGCGATTTAATATAACGGACAAACTATGCAATAGAGCAAATTATTTGATATAGCTATGCAAACAATTTAATATGATTACACAAACTATTTTAACATAAGTGCACAAACCATTTGAAATGTACATCACCAAACTATTTTGAATATAGTTGACCAAACCATTTAAATTTAGCTGAACTAACTAACTGAACATAAGAAGGCATAATTGACCAAACCATTACGACTTAATAGTTTGTTATATATTATGATAAAAATGTATCAAATTAAGATTAAATAATTTGCAGTAATAATGTGAATAATTTATTATTATATTTAAATATTTTGTGGTGTTAACTAATCAAATTATTTGAACATTAATTATAAACTATTTAAATTAACTTGCCAAATCATTTGAAATTTTATTGAAAAATAATTTAAACCTAAACAATTAAAACATAGAACTGATCAAATCAATTAAATAAAATGAAGTCATAAATTTCAAATTTAATAGTTTTCACAATTATATCAAATGGTATATTTGAGAATTAAAAATAATTATAATATCAAATAATAAGTTAAATATTTTTTATTAAAATTTATATTCAAAATATTAAGAAACATGTGATATCGACTTAAATAAACAAAATTAATAATTAATTATCTCCATCCAAACCAACGAAAAATAAGAGAGGAGTGCGCATATACAAGACGATCCTGTAGTTTACAATAATTTTATTTCTATTTACGAGATTTTAGTAGAGATTCTTACCATAACTTTGTTTCTATTTATGAGTTTTAAACAATTTACTTTCCTAATTACAGACTTATGAATTGGAAAGTGACTCAATCTCTTGGTGCTAATTAAACCCCTACCTTCCGACCAACCCCATACGAAATTCTCCAGAAAAATAATTTTGCAAAGACAATGGCTACCAACCTTATGATATTCTCGGACGACATGATCGACGAGATCCTTTCCCGCCTCCCTCTAAAGAGCCTTCTCCGCTTCCGGTGCTTGTCCAGATCGATGTGCTCCAAAATTGACAGCGAGAAATTCACGAAGCTCCATCTCAACCACTCCCTAAAATCCGATCCCTCGGAAACCCTAATTATCTCCGGATATGGCCATGTCCGACTTGTCGAACACCGCCTCACAACTCCGAAGATTAGAAGGCTGACCCTCCCACTCAATCCCATGGGTTCCATGGTTCGATTATGTGGTTCTTGCAATGGCCTAGTTGCCCTCTACATCGACAAGCCCGGCGGCGGCGACGTTGTCGTGTGGAACCCATTCACGGACAAGCACAAGATGCTACCCGCCCCAGGGACCCGGCCCATGTGGCCCAAAGCATTAGGGTTTGGGTACGATCCTCTCACGAGAGATTGCAAACAAGTCAGGATAGATTACGAAGTGCCGTATGTTGCCCAATTTAGGGTTTTTAGCTTCAGGTCAAATACTTGGAGAAAGGTGAATGGTCCTCCTTTCAGGGTCTCAATCAATATTGATAGACGGTACGGTGTTTCTTTTAGTGGGGCCCTTCACTTTGCGATTGATACGCCGGATCAACCAGATGGGGATTCTATTATGGCTTTTGATTTACATACAGAGAAGTTCCGAGTTCTAACAGGACTACCGAGATATGGAGTTGATGGGAGCTTTCAGGATGTTCAACTCTTGAGAGGTCGACTCTGCGTGATATTTGGTTTACCCAACACTAGCGAGATTGAGGCATGGGCGATGACGGATTATGGCAGGAAGGAGGAGTCGTGGACTAAGTTGCTTCGGGTCTCGTTGTCTTCGTGCCTTTTTCGTGAGCTTGCTTGCCTGTTAGATTATTCGGAGAACCGGAGAAAATTTCTGGTTCACGGGCGTTTTAGCGGACCTGTTTGGGTTGACTCGGAGAGGAAGACCGAGGAAGTTGTGATGCAGCTTCGGATTTGGCCGGATACATGTGATGCGACGTCAATGGCGGGGACTCTTGTTTCTGTTGATGGGTAGGCCTTGAGTTGACGTTTACTATTATCTTCACGTGTTTCTCAATACTTACATTCATCATTCTTGAGTTTGTGGATATCCCATCAATTGTTCCATTGTCATCTTCTCTAGATCTCTTTGGATGCTTCGATGGCTACATTAACATGATTAAACTTGGATCGGGAGACCAATATTTTTCCTATACACAAATATGAGTTTTTCTCCTTTTCTTCTCTTTTGTTGTGAAACTGAAATTACTTAGGAAAGTATATTGAAACAGTTTTTAATTGCCATCTCCAATTTCTTTCACCTTGCCCACTCAACTAAAGGCTATTTTTTTAGGAGATTCAATCGTATGCAATATTTATTAAATAAGGCAGCTCAACCTTGCTGGCTGTACACGATATAACAGGCAGTGAAGGTTTGTATTAAGTCCAAGACAAAGCCATCAGAAACCGAAACTATATTAACTCATGAAAGAATGAAATAAAAATTGATTTAGGTACTGAATTATTGTACTTTTGGTCGTGGCACCGTGATTCTGAGTTGGAAACAACATATGGTTACTGCCCTTGGACAAAGCTAAAATAGACGATTCACCAAGACGGAAACCAATAGAAGGAAGGAAATTAAAATTCTAGCACGGACAAGTGGGTTGGTTTAGTGAACAAAGATAAGAGTATGCAATATAATAGCCTGTCCAGCTTCAACTTTATTTTAACAATTCATGCTCCCAAAAGATGCAGCCATTGATCTTCATCATGAGTCATGAGCTTGCACCTTTTCTCAGAAAAGTGCTCATCGAAAGACTGTAATACAAAACAGAAGAATGTAGTTTGAGAGTTTTTTTTTCTTCATAAAATCGCGGTTCATGCCCAACAGCCACCCCGGCTCGACTTTGTTTTTAGTAATAAATTCGTAAGTTGTCAATCTCAAACATCGCAGTCTACTGATAATTTACTAAAATATTATAGCTACATAACAATAACAAGATGATCATTGTAGTATAGACCAAAAATTAATTTACAAAGTAAACATAAGTAGGTGTTGTAGCGGAAAATTAATTCGCGGATTTTATGACCAATTGTAGTAAAAAATCCGTAACTAACTGCTCAAATATCGGATTGAGGTGATTTCAAAAGCTACAGAAAGATAAGAGATAAATCTACAACATTGTAGTTTATCACTTTTCCAAATTCGGAGCAGAAAGAGTCATAATCAGCTTTGAAGTTTTGGGTAGTTAGTTTTTCATATCTGAGGCCAGGGATAATTTAAGTTTTTTGTACTGAACGGCCTAGGGTTTTTGGTATTGGGCTAGGGCAAGTTTTTTCTATATAATGACAGCCTTGACGTAGAAGAAAAGGACCCC
>SOPF01028930.1:0-51205 GCA_012979155.1 Hypericum perforatum | reverse complement strand
GTATTTGAACGTTTCCAGTCTGTTGTAATCACCTCTGGAACTCTGAGCCCGATTGATCTTTACCCTCGCCTTCTGAACTTCCATCCTGTTGTCAGTCGAAGCTTTGCAATGTCACTGACAAGAGATTGCATATGCCCTATGGTTCTGACTCGAGGAAGGTACATAAAAATTATTTATGGAATGTCTTCATGGTCTTGACGGAAGCTGCTAAAGATCTAGTCTTATCAAATGTACCGTGTACATATTGAACCGTTTTCTGTTCAATTTTGCTTCCAATCACAGTGATCAACTGCCAGTTAGCACAAAATTTGACATGAGAACTGACCCGGGAGTCACAAGGAATTATGGAAAGCTCTTGGTGGAGATGGTATCTGTAGTTCCAGATGGAATAGTATGCTTTTTTGTCAGCTACTCATACATGGATGCAATAATAAATAGCTGGAATGAAAACAATATTCTGAAGGTGATAATTTTCTCCAATCTCTCTTTCTTGTTTCATGATTATTGATGATATGCTGTGCCTCTTTTCTGGGTCAGGTCCTGATTTGCTGTAAATGCAGGAGATAATGCAGCACAAGCTTGTTTTTATCGAGACCCAAGATGTGGTGGAAACTACATTGGCTCTGGACAACTATCGTAAAGCTTGCGACTGTGGAAGAGGTGCAGTCTTCTTCTCTGTAGCCCGGTATGAACAAGATCAGTTTAGGCTTGCTCTTCCATTAGAATTCGTTCATAATTATTTGCTAAGGTGTTTTCTTTACGGCACTTTTTCTTGATCTTTGTGCTAGGCAGCTCACGTATTTTTTATTGTTTTCCAGCCACTTTGAGGTCTAAACTTACTTAACATGTGTGCATGTCGGCTAGTATTGGACTGTGCTTTGTCTTGAGCTTGTGTGCTTGCAATGTAACTGATTTGGCCATTTTGCTTGTATTAAGTAACATTGTTGACATCCATGTATTGCAGTGGAAAGGTAGCTGAAGGTATTGATTTTGATCGACATTATGGCAGACTGGTGGTCATGTTTGGCGTTCCTTTCCAGTACACTTTAAGCAAGTGAGTGGTCCTTCCCTGCCATTTTCTCATGAATATACTCCGACACATAACTTAATGCATTATTGTGAAGCTGCTGCATTGTAGTTTGTTCTTTCTGTCCTCAACCTATCCTGGATTAAGTTAATTAATTCCTTGTGGGTTCGTAAGAAAAGAGAACAGTGTTTCTTGAGTCAAGCAGAAAATTTGACAACAAGGGACAGCTGCAATCTTCAGTTTTCCAGAAAGGCAACTCATGGAGTTGCAATTAGCTGTGAAGATTTCTGTTTATATTTTTTCCTCTTCTTGCTTCAGCATTTTGCGATTGATTACGCAGGACTGCCATGTCATCCATGTGCACCCTTCGTCTCTTATGATTTGTATTTGACATCCTCTGACACATACTAAACGAGAGTATTGCAGAATTTTAATTGCTCGTTTGGAGTACCTACGGGATACGTTCCAGATAAAGGAAGGCGATTTCCTGACATTCGATGCCTTGGTATGATCCTACTGCCATTAATCTATGAGATATTCCATTGTTTTCAACCATTACTAACATTAAATGTTATGCCTAAGTTTTGTTTGAATGGTAAATATGTTTAATTTGGGAGACTTTCTGGCGCAGAGACAAGCTGCTCAATGCGTGGGTCGTGTGATTCGTTCGAAGGCGGACTATGGGATGATGATATTTGCAGATAAAAGGTATAAATTTAAACGGTGTCACATAATTGTCGTTTGTTGATAGTGTCTTTAGAAATTGAGTTTTTTAAATTACATTGCTCAGCAAAATCCACATGGGGTAGAATGTTATTGTGATGCCCCTTGAGCAATGTAGCAAGTGATGAGAGGTTGAGGGAAAATGGCTCACAAACTTGGTGAGGTCGTAATTTATATGATCCTTGGGCTTGTTGTGACTGTTGGCTACGTTACTTGAGATAGACGTGCGGGGGGAGAAGAAAGTCGTCAAAACATTTGGAGGCAGATGTTTCATGGCTTCATGCGTCTCGAAGATGCATTAATTCTCTTCCGAGATAGGCAGTTGCCCCTTATGGCCCAGCAAGTACTTGAGATGAGTACGTAGCTTGGCAAGATGGTTAGAGATGAGTAAATTCTTTCTCCCGCCGAATAGAATGATTTCGACATTACCACCTGAAACATTTGAAATATGTCAATGTAGCTTGTAGTCCACAGTCTTCTAACACCAATCACATAATCATTGACCTAAGAGACTTTTCCTCTAGCCCTTTGTCTGTTACTTGCATAATTTCTCAGTCTTCGTATCTAGCTAGTAGCTACCACATCTGTTCCAGTAATTTCTTAGCAGATTTCAGCATCTAAATTCTGGGAAATTACGCTAGTAAAAGTAGCTACAGCATGTTAATCATTTGAGAGGTCATCTTGCAGGAGTATGCTAACAATTCACTGAGGGCGTGTACCACATGATGTTTGGCAACTATCCGCTTTTCCTGACAATGCCTTTCAATTTGAATTTGTAGATATAGCCGCCATGACAAGCGTTCTAAATTGCCGGGATGGATACTGTCTCATTTGCACGATGCACACCTTAATTTGAGCACGGACATGGCTCTCCATATAGCACGGGAGGTTGGCTCTCTCATCCCTATGTTGGTTAGCTTCAGTTTGATGCGGAATTCTTGGATGGTTTTTCAGCCATATATTGAACATATGTTTTCCTGGACTGCAGTTTCTCAGAAAAATGGCTCAGCCATATGACAAGAGTGGTGCGAGTGGCCGGAAAACGTTACTCTCCCAAGAAGACGTGGAGAAGATGGGGGAAAGTGGTTTGCAAGACATGTTCACTTGAGTGTCATTCTGCTACTGCTTCGATTCGAAGGGGACCGATCGATGTGTTTGTCAGATACCTCGGCTTTCTTAGGAGCTGTGTTGGATGGGGAGATACCTCTGCCAGTTCTCATGATTGAAAGGCATTGTTGGGAGCATACTTCTTGGACGTGCCTTTTTAAAGCAGAAGTCCCCGCTTTTGGATAGTTGATGGGGAACAGCTTCATGTTGAATGATGCGGTTTTGCTAGTTTCACATATTGAGGAGCTTCCTCTCTAGTTTTGGCTCTGAATCCCTTTTTTCGATAAAGCTTTTCAGAGAAGAAAATGAATTATTGTACACAAGCTGCTTTTTGAGCTTGTCTTTTTTCCTTGGCGTCTAAAATGTTTTTAGTAAATTTCTGTACTTTCGAGTCTTTTTTCCTTTCTGATAGGATATCAAGTACTCTGCCATTAATACTTGGTACCAATGTAATTTGGGTGATTTTCTTTTGTTCAATTCTAGAAGAAAAAAAATCACCATAGAAATATTAAGTTCGACAATTCTACAACCCAATACCAAAATTCACCAAGAAATACCATTTCTCAAACTCTTTGAAACGTCCAAGCTAAGAGGATTATTCAGTATATAGCCTTAAATATTTTTTACCATATTATATAAAAATGCCGACAATAGAAACAGAGGACAATCATGTATCGCCAAACTGGCTTGCGTAGGAACCAATGAGGTTCTACCCCAAAACTCCATATCTAAAAGCTAAGAAGAACATCTCAAGAACAAAGAAGACATGGCTTCTTCTCCTCCAAGAACGTGGATAGCAATTATGGCCGCGATCATTAGCCTACTCGGAACGGCTGCAGGCGACCCGGACACGACGGTGATCAATGTCCTGTGCAACTCCATTGTGTATTCAGCCGGTGATCCTTTTGGAGCAAGTGTAACCTATGTCTTAGCTGATCTAGACAGCATCACGCCTACCCGAAAAGGTTACGACTACTACAACATCTCTCCCTATCCCAATGCATTTGCCTATGGCCACGCTGCCTGTAACAACAACCTTACTAGCTCGGATTGTACGACATGTCTTGGTGCCGCCCAGACAGCCATGTACGGCCAATGTCTGAACCGGATAGGGGCTCGTTCCGTGCTCCATGACTGTACTATTCGGTATGAGCAATACCCTTTTGATGATTAGGCCATTCTTCATCCATGGAAGAAGCCAACTGCTGTTGTTCTTGTTATGTCTGTGGTCCCTATGTATCTGCTGCTCCTTATCTGTTGCTTGTATAAGAATCAAGCATTATCGAACTCTATTCGGAGTGGATATCATAATTGTATTGTTTCGCTTGAACCCAATTTTCTTTACAAAAATCTATTTTTTTTAACCATTTAGAAACTGGAATTGGCAGATGTATCTGCTTTTGTTAATTTTTGAGAGGTCCCATTTGACTGTGTGCATGAAGATAAGATCATCGTCAATTTGCTGGTCTAGTCCCCACTTCCATGTCATTGATTGTGACAGAACCTTTTCTAAAATAAATTTTAGGACAAATTCGTTAAAATAAATTTGAACTCCTCTGGTGAACATCTGTAGTTAAGAGTCGAAAATATCAGATCTGCTCTTCTAATGATGTATTTTCTATTCGTGGATGACGATCTGTTGTGAGAAAAAAAAAACATAAACTCATTGTATTCAGAAATCCCAGTACTTTAATATCGCATATTCAATGTACAAGATTCCGGGTTCGTTGTGTATTTTACACTAAATAATGTTCCATCCAAAAATTTGCAGAGGGAAGAAGAAAGCTCCCCTCTTTTTTCCTGAAAGGAAAAGAATAACCTTTAATGAACCTATTCCTCTGGACCAAGAGATATTTGCCTCTTGGAACTGCAACCTTTCTAGGCAAACAACCAAAGGTTGAATCATTGTATATATAGCTTCCAATAAGGCTTCCGTCGTCTCCTGGCGAATCACAGCAGCTCCAAATGCTGGTTGATGTGAGCAGTACGAGCCATTTTATGTACATCAAATGTGGTTGGTCTTGCAGATCAATGGTTTCCCGGACGAGACTTGGTTGTGGCACGAGTCGTTGAGGACTCTCGCTTGAGGAAAAGTGCGTAAAGAATCTCATTCCATGAATCCGGCACACCAGGCAGGCACCAGTGACTACAATCTTGACGGTGGAGAGGTGCCGGGCCTACCCCTGGCTCTAGATAATATAATGATGCATGGCCATCCTTTCTTCTTTCCGACAAGCCGGTCACGTTCAACAAAGCCATACTTGCGACTATAGAGTCATTCGAGTGCCCAGAGAGAACATCAAGAAGTAATTTGAAATGGATGTCAGATGAGTTGGGCACAATGCCTAATTCCGGAAGTTTTTCCAAATGGCAGCTACCACCAGTCTTCCAGTCTCCCCCTCTGTTGAACCATCTCAGTTAGTTTTTGTTCATTCGCATCTCCAAAAAGAAAAGGAAAAAGATAGCATCTTCAGGTTTCAGAAGAAACAAGCTCTTGTCTGTAAACGTGAGGAGAGCAGTTTTGAAACAGTGTTCTTAGATCGCTAAGATAGGGGCTTTTGAACATAGCGTAAACATCGAGATGAAGTTAAGAACACAAGCCAGCAAACCTGAAATGCACGGGAGCATAGGTACGAAAGAAGACTTGGGTCTTGACCATATTGACATTGTGGTGCATCCATCTGATCAAAGTTTCAATTGATCTCCTATAAGCAGTTTCAACACCCATCTCCATCTTTATCTCCTTTCCTTCTTGGAAGTAGCAGCCGCTAACAGATTTAACATAGAACTGTCAGAATCACTCTCAAATAAATAAGCATTATGCAGTTAAGTAACAATTATGAACATATCAGATCCGATATAAGCTCACTAATTATGGCATAAAGCAACGAATCTAATTGACTGCAATCTAACAAACCAGTTAATGGGTACATTAGAAACATTATATTTTACGCACCCCCTTAAGGTCTTCTCATAATTCCACCAGTGGCCGGAGTTGAAAACCAACACATCAGCATCTTTCCACTGTCTAGAAGTCCAATCCATGGTGTCCACTCTTAAAGTCATCCTCACTTCCTTCGGTGCTCCAACTGGAGGCCGGCCCGTGTACATAAGATATGGCGATCTGTAGTATTCAACCGTGCAATTGTAGTCCTTGAACCTGAATGCCAAGTATCCCGTATGTTTCGTAATCGGATTCCCATTGACCTCGTAGATTGAAGAGTCATTGTGAACTGCAGAAGCAAGCATGCAGAGAAGGGACTCCCACTGGTTCCTCCCAACGGAATCACCAACAAAGACAATCCGTCGGTTCCTCATCTTTTCCAGCATCAGCCCTGCATCGAATCTATTCTCAAAAGAAAATGTAACAGAAAATTAGGTTTCATTCCTCCCGGTCATTCAAATTTGTCACTGGATCAACAGAAACAGAAGTTCACAAGTTTTGCTTTCAATTCCACAAGTTCAAATCCAATAATTTTCTAGAAGAAGCATAATCGGTACTATAGTAGCTCGCCCATCTTAACACACCAACATCTGAACAAAAGTACTTAAAAGTTCATCCAGACTAGAAAATATGCTCGCAACTGCAATTGGTTGAGCATATTTCCAGACGTTCCAGGCCGATATCTCCAGCCAGATCACATTAGCTATATAAAAAAAACATGACGATGACTACTCGAAGGAAGAAAACCATTCTCTACATGGAAAAGGTACAATAAGTAACATGACAGGTAGAATGAAAGAGACATAAACCAAATGAAACCGGAACTGAAGCTAGATTGGAATTGGTATTTCTTCCATTATATGCTCAACCAAATGAGGACACGATGGTCATAAACAACGGGATTAGATTAACGAAAACACGAATCAATTCTATAAACCGAATATAACTACTTCATTCAACTGCTAGAACAAAAACTACAAACCGAAGAAGAGGAAGCACCTGGGCAAGTCACAAAGGTTGGGTTGCCACCGCCATTTCGTGTAGAAACTGTCAGGCCTACCATTCTCTAAGCACCTAAATCCAGCATCCATAAAAGAGCAATCTTGGCTCTTGTACAACGGGTAGCTATCGTCCCAAACCCAGTTCCCATCAAACACATCACACTCACCTCCACCCTCATCGAGAAATCCCGGCCGTTTATTTGCATTGGGGCCCACCACTCCCCCTCCTCCTCCTCCAGCCAGAGGTGGAGGATTCAAAATGGTCTGGCGGGTGACTAGGCCTCGGGTGACAGCTTGGTAATCCAAGTAAAAGAAGCAGCCGACGAAGAGCAGAGCTCCAAGGAAGAAGCCAAAGACCCCCAAGGAGTGCTCTAAAGGGCTAAACCTCTTGAACTTGCTGAGAAACTCCAACTGGGTCGTCGGCTCCCTGCCTCTTTTCCCTTGTGGGCTCATTTCTTTCGAGAAAGAAGCAAGCTTTTCTACATCCTTAGCTAAAGATAGGGACTTTTAGAGAGGCAGAAGGGAAGGATATTGGAAGTTAGAAGCTTTTTTGGCAAATTGTGGGGTACTTGGATAGCTAGTACATTAATGGAGAAACCCAGTTTAGAATAATGGAGGATGTTTCTTCTTTCTGGTTAATGAGGACAATGGAATGATTAGCTTCTCTTTAATCCTCAATGATCCTTAGGATAGCTCTATTTAAGCAGAAACTAAGAAGCTAATAATTTAAATTTTGTTTTAAATTTCACGAATATAAAAAAAAATCGAATATACCAAAAAAAAACGGAAGCAAGAACTAGTAGGAGAGAGTTGGAAAGTAATTTGGTGGAGGAAGGTTAATGCTTGGGAAGGAGACAGAAGAGAGCAAGTTGTTTTTTTTTCTTTTGTGTATTTAGAGGGTATTTAAAATTTACTACTACTAAATCCTGTCGGAGAAAAAAAAAAGAAATGATAATTAAAGACAAGTTGTAAAAGAATTCGAGGTGTCTTGCTTCAATTAGCAACCCATTGTTTATAATGTGTTGCGTAGTGACTAGTACGTGTATTCCGTGATTTATGATTTATCATCTTCTCCTTGTACCATTAAATCAGTTAACATATGCTATATTATTTCTGTTTGATAGAGAAATTTCAGTGTTACGAAATATTTATTATCAGTGCCTGAGCACGCAAACTATGATAATTATTCAGAAAATTTACATTGCTCACTTTACAAATATGATTTGATATAGTCTACAATTATTTTTTTCAATTTGTGAAATATCATATATAATTCAATTAGTTTACTAAAAATATATAACATTTAGTACATTAGGATCACCATAAAATTACTTTTGATGGTACTAATGTATCAAAACAAGTGGAAGACGAGGGTGTAATTTATTCTTTTGAATCGTGCATTAGTGGGCAACGCAAACGGGATCACGAATTAATTACATGATCTCGAACAAGTTTCCACAACACACTGGTAAAAACTTTTGTCCTAAATATTTGTTTATTTTTAACAAGTGTCCGGTCGCTGATTGGTAGGGCCGTGTTTGGAGAATCGCTGGCACTGGTCAAAAAATAAAGTCTTTCATCTAGTTTTGATAATATATTTGAATATTGTCAAATAATATTTTAAAATATAATGTTTTTTCAATATCGTCTTGCATGTTCACAAAATTTAATCCTGAGATCTTTTAAATGAAAGGAAGTTCACTATTTATTACATGGAACAATTTAGATTGGTAATAATGAAGTCTATTTACCGTTGGTTTTGTGTGGATTTGGATGACGAGCAAACAATGGTGAAGGGGCCCACTCTTTTAAAAGCGGGAGATCACATCATCCAGTTTTGATAATAGATTCATATAAGAAAATTACTAAATGCTATTCGAAAAGTATTTTTAGGAATGGGGAAAAAGCGTTTTTTTTCTTTCTCTTTTACTGCAACTAAATCACTTAGTGGGTGTTTGGTTTGGCTGTTAGGGATGAATGGTTGGCTGTTAGATATCTATCAGCCAACTTTTTAGTGTTTGGTGAATTAAAAAAAGTCAGTGGTTGGAACCCAAACGCCAATTTTTCCAACAGCTAGAATGTATAGCTGATAGAGATAACTGATGGCTATTACAATATCAAATTACTAAATAGTCCTTAATTAAAATAATTCCTAATTAAATATTAAATTAAGAGGGACATTTTTTTAATTGGTAAAAAAATAAAAATAAATACTAAATATTACTATATTAAATATTAAATTAAGAGTGACACTTTTTTTATTGGCAAAAATATAGAAATAAATACTAAATATTACTATATTAAATATTAAATTAAGAGAGATATTTTTTTTAATTGGTGGGAGTATAAAGATAAATATATGTACTATATTAAATATTAAATTAAGAGAGACACTTTTTAATTAGCAAAAGTATAAAGATAAATAATATGTATTATATTAAATATTAAAGAATGATGTTTATTAGTCAATTACCCTTATAAGTAATTTTACAACTCAACAGCAAAAGCCAATGCTAATTTACCAAACACTTTTGCAAAAATCGAGTATCAGCTATCAGCTGAGTACTATCAGCCAACAGTTGATCAGTTAACCGCCAACAGCTAACAGCTAAATTTCATCAGCCGTACCAAACAGACCTTTACATAATAAATAATTCAAGGCTTTGGATACTAAACTTGTTAATCTCCCATTTTTTAGCGAGACACACACTCGAATACATCATTTGAAACAACGATACATTTGATATGTTGCATTTTCATCAAAATTGTCATATCTTTTTGAGAATTAAAGACTTCAAAATTGTCATATCTTCACTTCGACTTTAAACATGACATTGAATAAATATGTCTCTTTTAGGGGGCAGTCGGCTGGGCGTTGGTAGCTACCCTTCACTCGTGGTAAATCACGTCGGGACCTTGAGTTTTTTTATGAAATTACATACAAGTTCCAACTTTAGTACTGATTTAAAAAAAAAATTGTTCTGAGTCGGAAACGAATTTAACTTTTAAGAATTCTACAGTAAAAATATTACATATGAATGAAGCAATACAATCCGATGCTCAAAATGTATGTTTCGTTCAATTTTGACTACAAACAATACAATCCTATGAAGGAAGCGATCACATTTTCTGATAAGTATAAAAACAGATCACGTTTCTTGATAAAAACTAATATAATGCTCAAAGTCGTCAGCTTCATATTTCAAACTCTCAGAGTAAAAATAATAGCTATGAATGAATCAGTACAACCCGGTGCTTAATGTATTTTTTATTAAAGACGATAATGTACTCAACGATCACATTTCCTAATAAGTATAAAAAGAATATTACGTTTCCTGATCATAAATTAAAGAATGCTCAAAGTCTTAGCTTCAATTTACAAACTCTATACAAAACAAAAAAACAAATAGCTGGAATAACTTCAAAGTCACTAAATACAAGGTAACGATATTTCCATGATCGCGATTTGCTTTGACAAACAATCTTTTTGTTTTACTAAACTTTTTTCTGAGTATGTCATATCAGTTATTAAATTATGGTAGGCGGTAGGAGCTGAATTTATCATTCATCGTCTTCTCCTTTTACCATTAAATCAGTCAAGAGTCATGACAAATTGTTTTGTTCCTAAATACTATGTGAGCCCAAAATACGCAAATATGATAATTTAAAAAAATTGTAACAATCACTCTACAAGAATGATTTGATATTTATAAAAAATAATTAAGATTTCACCATTTTTCCAATTTATGGTGGGTAAACGAAACCTATTTTCTATTTTCTAGATTTTATTTGAAAGATCAACGATCTAAACATTAGAACTAAAACTAAAACTCAGTACAATTATTACAAAATTACTATCATAATTGTCGTACAAGTTATATATTCTTCATTCGCAGGAAGAAAAACTTGAGCCTACAATTGTTTTTAACTTTTGTCTGTGGCCAATTGGGTTGAAATTATAATTTATTATTTTAAGTCGTGTATTAGTGGGCAACGAAAAAGGGGGTCACGAATTAATCACATGATTCCGTACAAGTTTCCACAAAACACGCAGAACACTGTGAAGTGACCAAAGTGTCCCTTCGCTCGTTTTCCAACTGTTTTATTTTTGAACAAAGTGTCCGGTCGCTGATTAGTAGGGACGTGTTTGGACTTTGGACCATCGAGTGCCTATAGGAGCGTGAGATCACTTTCCCATTTCGTTGTTGGTCATCATTTTAAAACGATTAAATTTTGTATACCCCAAATATTTACACAAAGTATTACAAAAAATTTACCATACTTAGTTTTTACGTACACAGTATGTATATTGATTGAGTTTGACCATCATAATCATTCTTACTTTTTTATAAGTAATTTTTTTATTAAAATAATTTATTTAGACTATCACGTCATCTCGTGGAATTGCGGTGGATCAGTTCAAAACTGGATGCGAATGTTTGAGGCCCTCATTACCCCTATCTTTTTGGTTTGGATATCAGAACCAATATGCTAAATACAAAATACCTTTTTTTTTTTCGGGGAAAATATCTAAGTTTTGTTAATATAATCAAGTGTACATTGTTAACTACAGACAAGACTCATGTCCATTCTTCTCCATGATCCAACTTACGACATTTATGAGGACCCATCATCATATATCATGCCAAAATTCTATTTTGAAAAGTCTTATGGTAGAAAATATCATTCCATGCAAAATTAATAAAAAAAAGTGTTATGATTCTAATCTCTAAGTAACTCGAAAATTAGTATTATTAACTTTCACTTGAAATTGAGTTGCTAAATACAGTTCCCACCCACTCTATGTATTTTTATAGCATATAATTTACCCCGCCAGATTAATATTTTTTTTGGTGACTGACAACACATTAGCATCCTACTTAAGTAATTAAAATTACAATTACAATTACAATTAATCGCAACAATAAACAGTGGGACGGGCTGGAGCCATGAACAACCTCCTCCACTTCATCTTTGTGTGACTAACATGATTTTAGATAAGTTTTATTTGATGTTGACTTTTTTATATCAAGATTCCATCTTAATTACGTTTAAAAAGATAGGTTAAATGTCCTCTTCTCCACGCCTTTCAACATGTAAATAGAATTCTAAATTAAAAAGCAAATAGAATGGGAAAAAAATTCCGTGACGCTTCTCGTAACATTAGGAGCAAGTCGCGCTCACTTACGCACGTTCTATTAATATAATGATGCTTGTTATTTGCGACCAATTCGCTAGGAAATATAAAATAATTTAGAAGGTGATGGGGCTGACAAAAAATTTAATGACGGTCAACTTCATTCATTAATTGGTAACATTATTTTTTTTTTCAAAATTATTCGATGGTGCAACCGAAAGTATTGCTCTAATCAAACTTTCCAAGTCACTGCCGCTTGTTTATGCATTTCTCACTTCATTGTTTGCAGTGATCCAGATGCAACTTTTAAATAAATGAAGTCAACTTCTTTCATTAATTGGTAAGCAGTTTTCAGGAGGGAGGACTCTAAAATGGTTTTTTGTTGAAGAAATAATTATGGATTTCGATCTGTTTTTAAATTTGTTATGTTGGCGTATTTGTGGAATGAGTTAAGTGTGATTTGTTAAACTGTCAACTGGGAACATTTTGATATTTTTTGTACATACTTTAACTAGGCTAGACATTGTTGTATATCAAACCATAACAACCTAAAGTATTTAACACTTAACTATTTTATTTTTCACTAACATTCATAATCAGATTAAATTTATATATTTTATTTATTTCCAGCGTTCATCTAAATTGGACTAAATATATATTAAATTTTTTTCAAACATTCATCTATTGGGATCACAATATGTACGTTCATTGAGAATCTATATAAAAGATCACTGACACCTAAATAACCAGAATGAAAAGTTATGTTCCAATTTACCAACACTCCAGAACTGATTCATCCATTTTCTTTGGCTCATCTCCAATCGGTTCAAAAGTAACTTATTATGAAATTTAATAATTAGTTTTAGAAAAAAATGATAATCAAGCTATAATAATTGTCTAAAATCTACTAAACGGACTATATTTATTATGGAAATTGTTGAGGGTATCTTGAAATATAATTGACCGGGGAATGTTACATGTGTATAAAAGTTGACTAATAGAATGATAAACGCCTCCTGGAATGGACATTTCGAGATCCGTGAGTGGAGGCCCACTTCTTCGTCATAATTAAATCATAAAATATTCAATCCAGCCAATTAAACATCTCGTGGATAGTTGGCCGATCCTTTTCAAGATTGGTCTACACTTCGCTAAAGAATTGCTATTCGTTGGGCTAATTAAAAACCATACATCGTGCGGATAAGTCGCTATTATAGTATTTGTTCAAGTCGGTATAATCCCAGTGGCCAAATTCTCCCTGAATTTTATGGATTCAAACTCTTTTGTTAAATTAAAATAATTCAATTAAGATAATTATTGACTGACTAAACCTAAAAAAATATTGACTAGCATGGCAGTTCCTTTTTTTATCAAGAAACAAATCATTTGTATTAAAAATAATCATCCTAGTCTTATGCCGATCCCGAAAAATTATTCTGGTGTTAAGCAATGACAACATGATATATATTTTTTAAACTAACCTTGCTTAGAAATGTTGGCAATTTTTAATACAGTTAGAAAATTATTTGTTTACTCATATTTAGTTTTAGTATTACGTAACTTTATGGTCATATTTTCATTTTTAGATAATTATAAAAAAAATGTGTCAGCAATTTAACCTATACTCAAGCGGGCAGTGGCCATGCCATTAAAAGTCAATTTATCATTCGCAAAGGCAGAGGGGGAGAGGAGAAAGAGGAGGGGGTTCAGGGAGAAGTGAGGGGCAAATATTTTTTTTTTTAAATTAAGTTTTTACATGTTTTGAACTTTTCAAAAGGTGCGTTACTTTGTCCAAACAACAAAAAACAACTGAATAATTGCCAGTAGCAATTTTAAATTCTTTTTTAGACCAGTTCGACAAAATAATACCGGCATGGACTTTGGGACTTTTCTTTCCTAAATAGGGACCTAAAATTTAATTCACCCTTTTTAATAACCTTATCTTAGTATTTCTTGTCATGCCAATGGTAACCATTAACCTTTTTAGAAAAAAAGAAAACGTAAAATATTAATTCCCGGTTTAGGAGTAACTTTGTAATTCTGAGACATCTACCATTAAATTCTCAATCCCATTTTATTATGATTTCGATAAATAGTGGTTAGAAATATTAGTTTTCAATCCCATTTTAATTTTATAGTAGCTTGTAGTTGGCAGTTATATGGGCTTGGGCCTTTCCAAAGAAAGCTTTCTTAAATGGGCCTCCAGACCAAAACAGCAACACAACGAACTGACGAAGAAAGATTGTGGGCCGAATAGAGGTGCGGTGGCTCGACCCAGAAAATTTTCCATTTTCATAGATAGTTCTCTCTTTTTTTCAGTAAAGGCCATTTTTAAATACCAGCTAAATCTTTACGCTAATTATGCCAGAAATTCAACCACACCTCCTTTTAATTCGAACCGAAAATTAACATTGGAATGGCACATTGAACACTCTCAGGGTTCACAAGACCCTCGTGACCAGTACCTATGTAGCATATATATGTACAGGGGAATGTCACTAACTTTATTGGTTACAGTGAAACAAAGCTTGTTAGATGATATGCAGCTAACTTGGTCTGAGAAAATGCAATGGCCACCACAGAATGTAGAACCAGAATGCGAGTAAAGCCGCAATGCCGCCTATGATGCACAGAGTGTCTATCCGGCTTTGGTTTCTCAGCTTCTCCTCTTTTAGTTCGCGCTGCAGTTTCGAGTACAAATGGCACGACTCGAGGGCTTCACTGTAGTTTTTGCTCCTCCGACAGCTCAACGCTTCCTTCAGGATAAGCAAGCTGTTTCTTCCATTCACATGAGCACTTTCCATGTCTTCCAATTGCATGCTTAGTTCGGTTAATTTAAGGGTGGTCTGGATGCCCTCGGCTTCAGTATGGACGATCCTAAACTTCATGGCAAGAATGCATTCTACTACTTGGCATGGAAGAATGTCTTTGGCAGATAAAACGGACCCGAAGCGAATAACAAAGTCCTTGTCCGTCGGCCAATGCCTTTGCCCACCAAGAGGGCTCCAGCTAGCAAGATTTGCAGCCTGCTTCAGTCTTTTGTTGACTACTATCCAACTAAGCCGGAGCCCGTCTTGAAGCTCCTTCCATAGCTTTCCATCTTTTCTTTCTTTCTCCATGGAGTAAATAGGCGGCAGACCATCCGAAACCGAAAGAAGAACTTCACCTTCACTATCATCCTCCCGAGCCCCGTAGGTTAGAAGATCGATTCTAAATGGACAGCTGCGAAACCAGCCGTTGGATCCATTGGCGTTGGGGATTCCCCAGAGAACTTTCGAACATATCGTTCTATCCTTGTAGCTGATATCAACAATGGAGACAAAATCCGAAGGCACAACACTCTCCACTTCACCTGCATCTCCATAATATTCAGACTCAGTCCACTCTTCGGGGTTTTCCAAGAAGCCATTCCACTGATACTCCGTCACTTCCTTGTTAACAATCAGAGGAAAGCAATCCGCATAAAACTTCCTAAACCCGCCGATGGAAGATACCAAGACTTTGACATCTTCCCGATTCGTCGACGGCCACATGGAAGTACACACATTCTCCCAGAGCTTCTCCTCTTTCGAGATCGAACAGAAGGAAGCACAGACGCAAGCCGCACTGGCTAACGTCGGGCCATCTAGACGCCTCAGTATGTCGTAGAAAATGTCACCATTTAGATAAGCCGTGCTCTCGAAAAGCGTAACCGACATTGCCATTGTTCTCTGGACATCAGAGGCAGGAAAAATGTAAGCATACAAGTTGTATCCATGACCCAAAGCAGCAAAGAGTCCATTTTTTGGTCCCTATATTACATCTGAGCAACAAAACTTGAAGATGAACACATAAAGAAAACAATTCCAATAAAACTGCATAACAAGTAAGAGATTCTTCTTACAGAAGCAATAAGACAAATGATCCCAAAGCACATCCTACGATATTCATGTCTCTCTAAAACAAAACCAATAACGATAATTGCGAATACCCAATGGAAGAATTTTGACAATATATTAAAATATATCTAAGAATCCACAAGCAAAGGAAAAAAGAAAAGATACCCATGTCCGAAATCTATGTGAAAAAAATGGTATTGTAAGAAATTACAATTTCGACGCGGGGAAGAACATGGGCTCACCTTGTACTTAACTCGAGGTGAGGGAGCAGAAGAGGCGGAAGTGCGCCGGGCATTGATCAAGTGGGAAGCTTGTGTCTCTTTTATACATATTAATATATATATTATATATATATTTAATATAATATATCAAGCAAAGAAGTAAGTAACTGGGTCACAATTAATAGAGGAAGAAGAGATATAGGAGAGGGGTGGGAGGAAGTGACGAGGGAAGTTGGGGAGTTGGGAAATGAGATTGGATTACTTCTCTGGGATTTCGGGATTTAATGAGGAAATGGCAGCAGGAAGCTAGTTGGTTCAGATTTTGGTTTCAAATTTGAGCTATAGAGTTTTATATATTGTATAGTATTTTTTTTAGAATAATTCAATTCGGTATTTAATTAATTTTAAGTTCAAAAACTTGATCTTTAAATCTGATTAATTTAGAACGATTTTTTTCACTATTTAATGTAAGTGTTTGTTGTTGTATTATGGGTAGAACTGGACTAGTATGTTTACTCGGATCGACAGTCTAAGTGAAAAAATAAACTTTAAGTTCTGAGTTATAAAAGTACTCACAAAAATATAAACTAATATATAATCACTAAAATCATCATTTTGAAAATTCAACCACAACTCTCATTCTTCTACCTCACAATCACACTTAGATTTACAATTGGACTCTTTACCACAAAGGTTCAAACTTTGTATCGACAAATATATTGGACTCTATCTTTGTAATTTGTTGATGTTCGAATTGATTGTTATTGCTACCTCCTTATTCCAATAAAAGATTTCTTCGCCGTTTTTGGCTATAAATAAATGCGGTGACGAATAATTAATTGTTAAGGGAACAATTGCATCCAGATACTAGTTGAGGGTGAAATTGAAATTGAGCCCACATTGCTGCTACTTGTTGGGGCGCTAAAAATCATAACCAGTCTCATCTACTCAATTACGGATGAGAAGAAAGAGAAATAACTAATAAATATTAATATTAATATATCTCCCCACCAAATTACTCCTTTTCTTTTCCGTACTCTGTACTTACTCCTCCCAAACTCGATTTCTGGTGCTCATTCTTCTCCCCTCCCGGAGGGAACGCACCGTACCGGGAAGCTATGTGGTTGGTTGGTAGAGAAAAAATGGAAATTTCTAGTATTTAGTGTTGGGTATCGAGTACGGTAAAAATCAATTTCGAAGAATGTATCATATATAACTGGTCACTGAAAAATTACCTTGTAAAATGTCCACGTGAAGAAAGTAGTTTTATTATTAGGAAAATTCTTGTAGTGAAGTATAGTATTTCTAGTTTATCTGTGTTATAAATTCATTCTCTGCTCGGAAACGTGGCATAAAATAATTCTGATGTAAACTCATTTATCTCTATAACGTATGAAACTTTTTTGAGTTATTTAAATTTAATGTATAAAATCTAAATTTTTTTATTTAAAAATTATAAAATTTGAAAGTATAAGAATGAAATATGTAAACCCACATACCCATAATGTAAGAATGTATCAAAATTTGTAATTAAGAATAAGATTATTGAAAGGATGATTATTAAAAGTATGAATTCAATCAATAAAACTAATAAATACGTTCCCATCATCGTATCTATTTATTAGACTTCTAAGAATTCCATTGAATAGAGACACGACAACTTGATGGATAGACATTTTCTTTTGTTTGGATAATGGATAGGAACATGTCACATTAAGGAAAGAGAGCAGCCGGAGGCGATATTATTTTCTGCTTACTCTAAATTTTATACATTGACCCTAACTGTTATATCAATGACACAAAAGTAATATATTTAGTTAATCAGATTACTCCAATCAATACGTATTATACTAATAGGCGCAATCTAAAATTATATTGAAAAAATCTTTAATTCCTTTCGTATAATGAAAATATACATTCGTACAAAACAATAACAAATTATTCAACACGACATAAAAGAATACAAAAAATACACTTGAACAAGTATCTACCACCCATCCCATTATCATCTCAGCAAATGTGTCAAAACATGAATCTCCAAGTATTTTATTACACGACGATTTCGAGGATAGATAATCTTTGATCGTCAGCAAAATTTTGGATAAGATTTGAAAGAAATGAGCGCGTACGGACACACGTGAAGCGACCGACGACAAAGCATTAGTGGAACTTCTGTTTATTAGATTAGATCCAACAATTATTTTGTCACCGGCTGGGTGTTAAAACTTCAAACTTATCTCAATTCCGAAGATTAAGAGAATTAAATTCCAAAACAAAATCTTAAAAATAGAGAATGGAACAATCAAAATCTTAGAAATAAAAACATCATGCTCCGATCAGAAAGACCGCGACCGAGGATCAGTTTTTAAAAAGCATTACTTTTATAGGACAATATGGTCTGGCCCGATCCAGTCCCGGGGGATGCACTAAAATATGGACACATTTTTTTTGGGTTAGTAAAATATGGACACGTAGACGCATTTAGGTGACCTAATGGAAAAAAAGCGATCTAATGAGAAATGATACCGGTGCCCCAATTGACAAGTGCATGATGGAAGCTGGCTTGAATTCCAACTACGCAAATGAAATGGAATTAATAAAAATACTCGAAGATTTGTTCAGAAACAGAGGGGCAAAATAGCAAACTTGTTTCAACCGTTTCTTACTCCAATAATACGTAAACGTGCACTAAAAAGTAGATAAAATTAGCGGTTGGAATTTCAAATCTGATTTTTTAATGTGTCTAGATGTTGAATACTATTTAGGAAATGATTTTCTCAATAATATCTTAATTCTTAAAATTTGACATCGACTTCTTTCGAAAAATTCAAGTTTTAATCACCTTTACCAACAGGTAACATTCAAATGATACCCTCAATTTCCAATCAAGTGAACCCTTTCTTCTATTCTTGCGCCAAAGAGCCAAATGAGAACTTGTTGCAGAAGACGATATTGACTGGGGAAGATAAACGGTTGGGGGGGAGGTAGGTTAGGAGTGCGAACAAAACTTGATCAATCAGAAATCATAAGCCGAAATCAATTACGATTGTCCTCACTCTCAAGATTCTAACTCTAACAAACACATTGTTTTCATACGAGTTCTACACAACCCAATGCAACAGTTTGCAGGTGGTGTACACCTAGCGACCACGACCGCGGCCACGTCCACGCCCACGGCCCCTGCCACGGCCCATTGGCTTCCCTGAAATTGACATCATTACGCTGTTAGTTTACACGAGACGGAAGAGCATGTGGAATATAAAAAGAAGAAAGACGTGACAAGAAGACGGGCATACCAGTAGTTGGCTTCTTAGGCTTCACCTTTGGTGTCTCTTCAACCAGCAAAGTTTCCAGGTTTAAGCTGTCGGGAAGTATGTAATACCGGATGTTGTTCCCCCTCAAGCTCAGATGATCCAAAGTTACAGGATTCTTCCCTTTCAGTGTCATCTTCACTGTCTTCAGATGAGTATTCATACTTATATCAACACCTGTGACCAGCCAAACGATGAGTTAGAATCTACAAAATTATCACATAGTTCTATCATGGCTCCCAATAACAAGATCAAGTTCATACAACAGTTCCTTCACACACGAGTTCATCAATCCCACAATAATTTGACTGATTTGAGGAAGATAAAGAAAGAAGAAAGGTCAACTATCATTATCTAGCGGATTACCTAAAACTACAAGAACAACAACATCCAAAAGCAAGTGCTAATAACACTAAATCCCAGCATTGACCAACAACGTTTTCTCACCCAATAAGAAGAGGTGCAAGTCAACTAACCCTCTAATTCCAGGGTAGACAGCACAGGGACATATTTAATGTATTAAAGCAAATTAGTCGATCTAACGGATCGTATGCCTACATCGCAATAAGAGAGGGAGATATCAGCTAAGACTCCATAACTTCTATATTTCTAAAAGATAAATAATTGTCAGAAAAAAGCATATTTACTCTATCAGAATTCTATCGATTTGCAATTCATGAGTGAAGTGCTAATATCATGTTGAAAATCAGCCAATACAATTAAAAGCAGAAAATGAGAAGTAAAGTCAAAGGTTAAAAAATTTAGTAAAACGGAGAACCCTGATTCTGGGAACAGAGGTAAAGTCAAAGGTTAAACAATTTAGTAAAACGGAGAACCCTGATTCTGGGAACAGACATGGCAAAGCAAGTAAGCTACAGAAACAAGCTTATGGAAATGTAGAATTCAATGCTGCTCGTGAGGAGTTGGCAATTAACTTATGTGCCTGAGTTTGACTTGCTTCTGTTGACGACGAAAACAAAAAAACTCAGGTTGAAATGCTAACAGAGATGAGAAAGTGATCAACCCAAATGGCTTAGGCTTTACAACGCTAAATTTGCTCCGTAACTTCTTAAAAAATGAAGAGGACAGGTAAATTTAATTAGACATGACTTCCCTGTCTCATATTTTCCAGATGCAAACGTAATATTGGGCAAGTTGGTACTGAAGCAGATGTGTCCCATCATGTCTAATAACAGTCATGAAATGTGAACACTTTGTCTACCCTAAGTTTGTATATAGCACATACTCTACAAATACGTGTTAGATCGATTCTCTCAAGCGTCGGGACAAAAGAAATATGACACAATGAAAAATTGAAGAAGCTCATGGATTGTACTTGGGTCGCGATTGATAAATAAAACAAAAAAGGCAACCACAGTGCACAAGCGCTCCCATTAGTGTAGAGAAAGAGGAGAGAGGATCCAAATTTGAATGCATTTGTAATATTGCTTTTTTTTTTATTTTCAAATAGGTCTTATTCCCCACGCAGCAAACCTATGATCAACATGCCACCAACCAGAACCAGAACAAAATACTACAGTCCACACCCCCCCTCCTCAATCGTGAACAAGCTCCTAGTGAAACATCACTTTACTGTCGCGGCATGATAAATGTACAAACGAAGTCAGATCAAGATCATTTCTTCGGGAACCCAAAGCCATATCCTGGCGGCATTCCTAAACAACAAACTTCAAATCTCAGCATCACGCCAGAATGCAACCCTAAACCAAGAAGTCGAAATTTCACCTAGACCATCTCCCTAGGAAGCCTCACAAGTAGTTCCACCGAACAAATACCCTTCAAATCGGAGTTAAACCCTAAATCTAAACCGCAAGTTAGATTATGGCGCCAAAACAACAAAAAAAACTGCAAATGTGGGGGAAACAAGGAGGGGGTTTAACTAAACCCTAGAACCACGAAACGGAAGGGGGAGACAAAGTACCAATGATAGTGCCGTTGACGACGGTTCCATTCTTGAGCTCGATAGAGACGGTTTCGTTGTTCAGCTTCATCAAAAACCTAGCAGAGAATTCAAACCCGAAAAAAGAAAAGTAGAAATCAATAATGGAGCATATTATCGGGATTTTTTTCCCCGCCACAACAAAAACCGACGCCGCTTTAGGAGTACCTGACGAGCTTCATCTTGAGCTAAGTGTATGTCGGGTGTCGAGGCACTTTCCAATATGCTCTCTCTGCACGGGACCCTTACACTACCGTCGACCGTCTTTTTCCTTTCTGCTGCTAGGGTAATTAGGGCTTCAGCTTCTACCGACGACACCGTTTTATGCCCCGGGATGTTGAAAATTGGGGATTCATATTTTTTACTTCTCAATGAAACATCTTTTTGCATTTTAGTACTTCTATTAACTAAAAATGATCAATCTCCCCCCCTCCCTAGATGTTGCCGGACGTGACAGTTCATATCATTGACCGAATGTAGCGCTAAATACTTGTCAGTAACATGTTGTACGCTATTCAAATAATTCTACTCAAGTAAGATTAGATTAGTTGACAGATAAAAAATTATAGGAAAAAAAATTAATTTTTTAAACCTATGTATTGGAGTCCAACTCTCTTAGATCCTCCCTATTTAGAAGAAACTCGCAAAATACGATTGAGAAATAGGTCAATTTCATCCCTTTGATTAAGGTGAAGAAGAGAAATATATCAAATTCGTCTGAAATTTGATAGCCAAAACCAAACCCTTCTTTGGTAAATCTTTATTACCAAGTTCTTTGTACGAAAGTACTCGTTAAATAATGTATTTTACAAGTTCGAACTCAAAGAACTAACTTATTGATGTTGGTCAAGAAGAACATATAACTTAATTATACAATTGGTTCTCAAGAAGATCTAAATGAGATAAATGAATTCTACATTGGCAAACTATTATTTAGGTACACGCCACTATTGGAGATCCCTCCCACTGAATCACCAAATCCCTTGCTTTGACATTTTTAGGAAATCACAGAGGGTCATGTTTGGGAGCTCAACCGAATCCACTTTCTTTCTAATCCTCGTCATTTTCGAAGGTTCTGACCCCTTCGATCCGGAGATGGTGACCGAAACCAAGTTGTAGAACTGTATACAGAAACAGACCCAAAATGCTGTCAGAAAAATCCAATTATAGATCATGCAAATGCTAATGGTAAGGGACTTTAAAGAATGGAGCATCAAGCAACTGCATTCTGCAGCATGTTACAAAAAGAGAGATGCTTTCGTTACAGTCAACGAATGGCACCGGTACCTCGCAGACACCATGCAGTAATAATCGATGGAAAGGATCCTGAACCGTTAAAGTAAGCACGTCATCTCCATTCTCCTGAATGAAAGCCCGCACGCTGTCCTGAGAACAAAAAGAGAACAAGTAATAAGAATCCAGAACTAGAATCTCCACTGGTTAACGATTAGCCCACATGGCCAGCTTTAGTTTCAAAACATTAGTCCTGAATTCAACCTACGCATGCGAGCCAGGAAAAAAAAATTACAACAATGCATTCGGAAGAAAATGTACCTCATATCCTCCAAGAAGTTCAGTGAGAAAGCTTCGTCGGAGTACTTCTCTTGTACGGGAATCAATTCGACGCCATGCATTTAATGCAACCACCTTGTCTGAAACTCCTTCAGTTTGCCTTTTGGCATATTGGTTGCTCCGCACATCAATAATATTAGCCTATAGTGAAGAAACAAAGAAAGAGAAAGAAAGGCGAAAGCTGTAAAAAATTAAAAATACAATAAAAAATGTGATTCATATATGCTAACACTGACACTCAAGTTTTATTTTTTTCACTTTGTACTTCCACCAGTCGCAAACCCGAAAACGATATCTGCAAATCTAAGAGTTGGGAATGCTTCAACTAAAGGTAGAAAAGAAGACCTGTTCGTCCATGTCTATAGTCCTAAACCTATCCCACTCTCCCACATTAGTCATGCAAAATGGTGACATCGGTACATCATCACCTGCAAAACAAATTGAGCAATAAAGCTTAGAGCATATGTCATCACTTAAGAAGCAAGAATTTGGAACCAGAAGGGTTCTGGCAAGATCAACTCTTGCATTGCAGTTATAATCACTTGGAGCTCAAGCTTGACACCTCTTACATCTTCTGTATTTCATCTAACTAGCTCTAAACAGGTTGCTCGGCAAGGCTGCATTAACCATGATGACATGGAAGAACTAAACCAGGAGGAAGGCTAAATAGGATAGCACAATAAAGAGAAAGCTCCTCGTAGGATTTCATTACCCCATGGGGGTGGTGCAAACAAGCCTCTGATTTCATCAGCCTTCAATCGAGGGACAAGCTCCATCAGCAAACGATCATTTATCCATCTCCTAGACCGGCGGTTGCTAACCTGGATTCACCAAATAAAGTTTCTCAGTGAAACACACCTCTTCAACAAAGCATTCAGAACCAAGATCCCCATCCAGAAACAATAATGCTTTTCTCAACCAAGTATTAACCCGCAATAAAAAAACAATTTAATAAAATGCCAAGACCGACCACACGAATTAAAACATCAAAATTCTCTCAATCTAAAAAAGTCAAACAAAAAACAATTCCGAAAGAATCCAAATCTTACCTTGCCGGTCAAGCTCTCAAGCAACTCAATCTTCTCCTCAATGGACATTCCTCTAGATTTCCCATTGTCAGCTGCTCAGACCCGGAAATGAAAAGAAAATAACTAGACTAACACATCGCAGCCAAAATAAATCTCCGAAGGCACAGCAACTTCGACCGAGAAATGAACTTCCAGAGCACTAACCCACTAACAACAACCCACACGAAGATCTGCAAATTCTAACCGGCACCCAAAAATATTCACACAGATAAGCCAAAGTTCGGAACTTTAAGCTGACTATTAGCCTACGACCCGAAAAGAACAAATCTTTAAATCAAATTAAACAAAGAATAACCATAAAAGGGGGATACGGCGGCGGTTTTACCTTTAGAGGGCTCATGGAGAGGAGAAGAGAGGAGGCCTTCTTCGATAAGATGCAGAACATCCGGAGTCGCCATGCTGGAATTCCGGTTGGCTGGCGAATTACGATCTGGTCGGCGTTGGATTAACGGTCTATTGAAAATCTCGAGACTTGGGAGGAATTTGGGAAATGGGGACAAGATCAGTTTCGTACGGACAAGGGAAAACAGGTGGAGGAGGAGGATAACCAGACACGACGACCGTATTAGATGGGCTCGATGGGCCTCTTCTCTAGATAGCTTAATTAATTGGGCTGCGTTTTCGATAAATAGACAGGCCCATCATCAATTTTGTATTCTTCTCTTCGTACTTTTCTTTTCTTGATAATAAGAGATATTAATCGCTCGTTAAATAAAACATTACGTGTAATCATTATTTGGTGATGTAAAATCTTGACTTATCAGAAAATGTAAAAGAACCTTGAGCAATGTTACAAGTTCGAGAATTTTCAATTATTCGTCATACTCCACTAGAAGTTAAGTGTTAACTCTCATGTATGTGTTGATTTTACTGAAAATGAATGTACATAAATTTCGTACCTATAACATCGGTTTCCAATTGTACATGCACAACCCTTAAAGTGAAATGAGTTGATTGATTCAGTAATATAATAAATATTAATTGCAAAAAATCTAAAAGCACAAGGTGCTTATTCTTGATTTGGCCAGAAGGGAAATCATGACAAATGATAAGCTAGCATCATGGAAAGTTACATCAGCTATTGAAAACCAAAATAAATTGAAGTTAAAAATTGTGGCTACATCATCTGATTGGAAGACGATGGGTGCATTCAAACTTGTAAAGCAAATTGGAAGATCATCTGATTGCGAGGTCCAACTAGGCTGATAGATGTATAACAATGATTAAAACAAAATTATTTATGAAACCAAATTAAAAATAATAATGGATATGAAATGATGTCTACGATGAGAAATTATACAAGTGGCTGAATTATCATCTATCTGTGATGTAAAGTTATTCTACAGTAGCCGTAAAACGAAACAACAATAGAAGCTGCCAATGGTGGTGGAAATCGTTGGCAGTGTGACAAGATCGACGCGACGTAAAAAAGCATGGCACGGGGAGACGGGATAACCCAATAATTGATTACATCATCAGGAAAAAGAATAGAGGCTAGGCTATATGAGTTATGATTTGATATTGACCAAATCAATAATTGGGCACCCAGAAGCTACATTCAAAGGACTCACTCTATCCTCATCCAATATCCGTAACTAAATTTTGACCAAAAAAAAATATCCTTAAGTAAATAAATAAATGGGTTGTCCATGTTTATCCCTCGGACGAACCCAAACAGGAAAGAAAACTTTTATGGCGGCGACGAGGACAAAATGCCCATCACTGTGTTGTATCAGTGACACCACTTCACTTGTTTTCACTTTGTGGGCTTAACTGTTTGTATAAGTCCCTGGATTTGACGTTCTATTCCCTGCGCATGCTTTTGTACAATCAGTCCTCCAAATTTGATCGACATCCTTCCTTTCACGTTGTTCCTAATTTCCGGCCAGAGTAGTCGGCTGTTATGTTCTAGGCTTTATCCGAAGAAACAGGGTAAAGTCGGATTTTACGCGAGAGTCGTTTGTTATTGTAACTCAATCCCATTTTGTAGTGGACTTATGTTAGTTAGATACACATTAATTTTTTAAATAAGAATTATAAACCGATTAGGATATAGATATTAATACTAAGAGAAGGCAAATACTCCGGACTAGTTTGGTCATGGACAATAATTTCTTGAATCATTCTGGATGGCCAACCCACAATTATCCCCCAAGAATTTCAGTGCCTCCTCCAGTCGCTCTATGAGAGGTTGCGAGGGCCAAGGCTCCGACTCAGAGGAAAACGACCAAGGGCGCCTCTCCATTTAACCAACTCTTAATCCTCCCCAATTCTCCAAACACCCAATCTCCTGACTTTCCATCCATTCGAGGCAACCCGGAAGACCAACGACCCAATAGACTCATACACCCAGTCGATCAAGGAGTCCAAGGTAGAGTGATGGGCGTTGGGCTCATGATTGGTGTGGGCGTCATAGGAGGTGAGTCGTCGGTACGAGAAATGGGCATCTCTCTTTCTCTCTCCGGTTAGGTTTTTATGAATGGTGTTGTTCTCTATTGCTCAAGAGAATTGGGAAGTCCTGGATTTTTATGAGATTTTCTGGGATTTTTCCTCTAATAAAGAGTTGAGTTCAGTTGGGCCGTAATACCGTCAGCCCAATAAATATATAATTGGACTGCCATACCGTCAGCCCGTCGGTGTTAGTAAAAGAAATTACACTGTCGGGCTCATTTTAAGGAAAAAATGGTGATCGATTTTGGGACCATTAAATGGGCCAAAACCGTGAACCCAATGTTTCCTCAGCCCTAAACCTAGGTGGTCCCGAAGGTCCCCTTCCCCCATGACTTCCCAGAGTACCCTACAAAGAAGCAATTCATCAGATACCTCAAGGCATACGTAGCCAAGTTCAACGTCAACCCTAAGTTCAACGAGTGTGTCCACGAGGGAGAATGCCAAGCGCGTCGTCCACAAGAAGATCCCTATTTTAGACGTCGGAACACTTGGCAGAATCCTGTATGGAGACATCAAAGTCATCCCCGGGATAGAGAAATTCTCTAGCGATAAAGTTGAGCTCGAAGACGGCCAAGTTTTTGACATGGATGACATCATATTGGAAACTAGGTACCAGAGCAATGTCCCATACTGGCTCCAGGAGACCGAGTTCTTCTCAAATAATGGGTTCCCAAATGAGCCATTTCTGCACGAATGAAAAGGAAAGGTTGCGCTATACGCGGTCGAGTTCATGAGGAGAGGGCTCTCTGGGGTTTCATCTGATACAATGAGAATAGCTTTGGACATTGGGAGTGTGTGGAAGGAGGAGACCGCCATGTTGCGGTGGACCCATGTGGGTTAGTAGGATGCTATGTTGCGACAGACCGGAGGTTGGCGAAGGACCGGGATTTAGCGACGGAGGTAAGGAACTTGTTGGGGAGGTTGGCAGTGACTTTGATGCCGGAGCCGGGAGGGAGTTGAGGACGGTTGGGTCGATGTCGTAGATTTTGATGCATTGGACCACCTGGGTTTGAATTTGGTCGGGTCGGGTCGATTCAGGTTAGGTTAGGTTTAAAAGAAGAGTATACTGGGCTTAAAAAATTTGTGTGGACTGCTAACATTAGCGGTTGACGAACTAGGGACTAAACATCTATGTTATTTTGCACAGTAGGGACTTAAAGAGTAGTTTTGAAATAGTAAGGATTAAAACGATTGAATCCACAAAGTACAGGGGCCTTAGCCTAATTTTTTGTATAATATATTGTTCGGTTATGATGAAATGGTTCTCTCGGTTATGATGAAATAATTTTTTCGAAAGAAAAACACAATGGTTCACTAAGTTATGATAAAATGATTTACCCTAGGACAGGTGATGGTTCTTCCAGTTATAACACAATAGTTCGACACGCAATAAGTCGCAAAGTTATTATAAAATTGTTCACTCAGTTATGATGAGATAGTCTGACACGCGATGATTTGTCCATTTACAATGCAATGATTTAACAAGCGTTCTCATAATTATGATAAAATAATTTATTAAGTTATGATGAAATTATTCTCAAATTCTAGAACAATTTAAAAATGCGTGCCCAAGACCAAATCTAAATTCAAATACTCTCGTAAAATAACAGAAGAAAGTACCAAAACTTGTCCTTATTAATGTGATACAATATTGACTTCCCAATTTTTATGCCACCCCGTTAAATCCGTGTAGCAGCCTGGTTGAGGGAATCAAATGTCATTGGATTGAAAGGTCGATGACCTATCCTATGTAGTCGATTCCAGCCAGGACTAATTCCTTTGTCGCTGTAGGAACTTGTGTCGTATTATTACACCAATCACGTTTGTCAACTATTCGCCGAGTCTCCTACTTGGCAAAATAGAAAGGAAAGCTCTTAGAGATTTAAAAAAAAAAAAAGGTAACAGCAGAAAAGAATATTGGTCGATTGATCTGCAGTGAAACCAATTGTTCAAGTCGCTGTTAGAGATGGGCCACTGGAATTTTCTTGAAGGGACTGAAGTCATTCCAACTTAGTAACTTTTTACATGAAATTAATTAGAAATCGACTATGTGGCAAAAATCTGTCTGGTTAGCACATTAACGATCCATCTCTGACTATATTGCAATGAAAATTTGTAAAATTAACAAACCAAAAAGACATGTTTAATTGTATGTTCAATAAAAACGTATTCAAAATCTTATCCAATAAATTTCCAAGTTGATAAATAATATTATATTTGTAGAAATTAAAGAAATCCTCTCTGTACCAACTAATCAGGATTTTATGGTTTATAGATCATATATGAATATATGTCCTACCAAAAAACATATACAACTTGACACCGAGGACGAATCTCTTTTTTTTTTTCGTTTGCCCTTTCATGCTGTGAATCGTCCAGTGAGAGACCAACTAAATAAAAGGGAAGCTTTACGCAAAAAATAAAATACGAGTGAAGCAGCTTTTTCCCGCGGGCTAAATTTTTAAGTATTCGAGTAATACTGTAAAGAATTTTGGATTCTTCATCTCGTGCCACAGGATAACGTTATTTTCATAAATCCATATTCGCCAATAAGTAGCACTCCACTCCCAAGTAATTTTAGAAAATAAAATTCAACTCTAGTTGACAATGGGACAACTTGTTGTTTGTCTCTATCCGTTTGTAAGACACTATAAATACCTATCGATCTTCTCTTATAGCCTGACACTTTCAAGCTATCCTCATACTTTCTACTACAAAACAATAGCCATCAAACCAATAATTCTCCTCTCCTACTAATCATAACCACTTTAAATTCCCATAGACTATATAATGATTAAGATTTCCATGTCCCTTGCACAACAAGTACGTCCGGTTTTCGACATCCCTGGCCGGTCGAAGTTGGATAACTTCAGCCTACGTTGGCAGCGGGAGAAGGTGGTCGTCATCATGGGCGCCACCGGAACAGGAAAGTCCCGGCTGTCGATCGACATGGCGGCCCAATTTCAGGCAGAGGTCATCAATTCGGACAAAATGCAAGTGTACAAAGGACTTGACATTGTCACAAACAAAATCTCCGATGATGAGAAGTGTGGGGTACAACACCATATGTTAGGTACAATCAACCCAGACTCGGAATTTACATCCGAAAATTTCTGTGACATGGCTACTCTATCCATGGAATCAATCTGCTCCAGAGGCTTACTTCCAATCATCGTTGGAGGTTCCAATTCGTACATTGAGGCGTTGGTGGACGATTCGGATTTTAGATTCCGATCGAAGTATGATTGTTGTTTTATATGGGTCGACGTCGCTCTGCCCGTGTTGGACAACATTGTCTCGGACCGAGTTGATCAAATGGTGCGTAAAGGTATGGTGGACGAAGTTAGGAACATGTTCGATCCTGACGCCGACTACTCCACAGGGATAAGAAAATCAATCGGGGTCCCCGAACTAGACAGATATTTCAGGACCGAGAAATTCTTGGACGAACAAAGTCGGACCGAATTACTCCACCACTCCATATGTGACATCAAACGAAACACATGCAAATTGGCCCGATCCCAATTGGAGAAAATTCGTAGGCTCAGGAATGAAAAACGGTGGAACATCCATCGGATAGATGCCACTGAAGTGTTCCTAAAGAGAGGAGACCATGAAGCTGACGAGGCATGGAAGAGTACTGTGTCCAGACGAGGAATTGCCATTGTAGGAAAATTTCTTTATGGGATGAGTACTAATGCTAAAACGGCGCCGTCCTTGAGAGCCTTGGAAGAGTACAACGTTACGGAATGTGTGGTCTAATATAATTACCGAATGTTCTATCAAACGATGGATGCTTTTTTCCTAAAGCATTCCATTGTGAGTGATGTCTATATATAAGAAATAAGATTCCCTTCCTCGCCCGTTTTGCAGGGTTTTAGTTTGTCTCGAATTAATGAAGGGAAGATTTTTGTACCATTTGAATTACGAAAATAATTAATCTTTTAGTGACCATCTAATTTGAACCTAAATTAGTAAGTCAAAAAATTGATCATGTGTGATTTAGCTGAACCGAGGAATGGATGTGCAACTTTCAATCAATCAAATCCAATAGCATTTTTTTTGTGTGGGAAAATCCAATAGCATTTGACAACTGGAGTTCCACACCCTTCACTTCCACTGGCCCATGGCTATGACCGGCCGATATAAACTGTTTCATCAGGAAATATAAAGAAAATTGTATTTTTTTTTAACAGTGGTATGCGTTGATATTTTAAAGAGTAAAATCAAATATTACAAGAGACAAATTTACCCATTTGGGACTATCCAAACCATGCTAAACACAAGGAGAAGTAGAGACATGCCAAATATAATTGGGGGTTAACGGTTAGGGTCTTGTCATTAGGGGTTGAATTTAGCTTTGGCCACGTTAACAATAAAGCACTCTTTTTCTCTGCTATTAAATTTTTACTACGACATATTTTAACGAGAGTTACAACCTCTCCTCTGAAGAGATTCGACGTGCATTATTATTGAATGTAATATTTTATATAAGAAGGAACAAAAATTACTTATAATAAAACACATACCCACAGGAATCGAGCGAGTATTATGGCATTTGTCAATTGTTGGAATTTCTAGAGATGTTTTTTAATATTGTCAACATAATATGAAATTTTATTAAAATAATTCTTAACTACTCTCGATTTTTATGTATATTGTTCCCCTTAACATGGACATTTTAATTTTTAGTTCTAGGGCTCCCCCCAGCTGATATAGCGAAAATTTGAAGAATAGAACTTTGGTCAAAACTTCACATGCCGAAGGATCTTTGGCGATTCATATTTTTCTAATACGTGGCTATTCATCACGTTAGAAGATATCATAACAACTCATCATAGTGTTCATTTGTTGAATTACAATTCAAGGAAAAAATAAATTGTAGATTCAAGTTCTATTATTCTTTGTGAAAAGGATAAAAGTGTAAGTATTTTTTTTGATTTGGAAAGGAAAACAACTTATATATCAATAAAAAAAACCAAATATATCATAATTAGTGCAAATATTTTTTCTTAATTTTCTATGAAGTTGTGATTGCGGACCTTATCAATTGAATGATAAAATGCTTAAAAAGATAATTTTGAAATAAATCATAAATAAAATTTATTGAAATTTCATTTTTAAATCAAATAAATTTTTATTTACTTGCAATCACACATATACTTAATCAAAGTATAAGTATGATTATGTGGCCCCAAAGCAAGTGGCCGTCATATTCCGTGGCGGCTACATTCCACCGCACCCGATGGAGTGCTACTTTTATCCGTACATAGAAGCTGCATAAGGACTTGTTTGATTATCGGTATATATCTGCAGCGTCTCGCTGGCTATTCCCTCAAGTGTGCTGGTCCCAGTCCCTGATGCTAATACTTATACCCTAACAGTACTATAAAGGAGCTTTTGTTCTGGGAGAAAAAAAAAAGAGAGTATGGCGTGTGGTGGAATATGTTAGAAATTCATCAACATCAATTATAAAATAAGATCCCACAAATAATACGAACAAAAGATATGATATAGTTCAATTTAATGCCTATGTATACGATGAGAAAATAGAACTTTTATTTAAGAATAAGAGCCACAAATTCGTACACAATCATATGTAAATATGTTTTTATACAATAGACAACATAATGTAGTAGAAAAAACATATCTAGCTCAAATTATGAGTTTGAAACAAGAGACAAAAATAAATGGAAAAATTCAGCTACAAGGGTTTGGCATCTGCCAATAGGTTGGCGACCGTCAGACACACGATTCTACTTCCCTTGTGTGTGCCAGCAATCTTGGCAGCCTCCAGAAGACAAAATAATACCACATTCAACATTCTCTATCCTCGCGAGAATTCATCTTTGCGAAGAACCATGAAACTTCACCCGAACTTCAATAAATTCCACCTTAACGAAGCACTACCTCATGAAGAATTATGAGATCTTGCAAAACCAAGTAGACTCTACTAACTCTCTATGAATCATAGATAATTGTCATCAATAAGACCATTTCAACTTTCTCACATTCTTTTTTTAATCATTTGGAGCTAGTCCCGAAAGTCGAGCTTCTAAGTTTGCTTGACATATTTTTTTCAATCTCTATTAAACCAACTAACATATTCACCTACATAAACAACCTTATAACCAATAGACGTGCCCATTATTATTCGATCAGTCCCATCTGTAACCCCGAATCACTTCTTCGCTAGACCTTCTTGCTTCATACCAATACTACTTTTCATAGCATACAATGAGCAACTTTTTGTTCCACCAAGTAGAACCCTCTACATGCTTCCAACTCCATTGTTTGACATATAAATTTAGTATCGCTATTTTATGCACATATTAAGGTACACTGCATATTTTCATCTATAAAAGTATATTGAATGTATTGATATTTAAAATAGAGGTTTCATTGACCGTTGAACCTTTACAAGATGTGGGTTTCACTCTTTTTGCAGATAATAATATTTTTTCAGTAAACCGAAAATCAACCATCCAAATTTTGTTTTGTATATTCAGAAATAATGAGTACTTTTGAAATATTCCATGTAAATAAAACTTTATTATAAGAAAAAAAACAACCAACATATCTTTTACCATTTAGAATATCCTTCTTCTTTGTGGGAAATGTTTTGACGTGATGCTAGTGCAATATCAAGAAAGACGATGATATATGAGTGGATACAGTAAATTGGCAGCTAGTTTATACATGCATCGAAGGATCACAATGGAATTGGTTATCTCCGAGCTCAAAAGCCAGAGTCCAAATTTCATGATTCCAAGAATTTATTATGATATCTCTATGCCCACAAGAGGCCTGGAATGAGATGCTTTTGGACCGTCCAGCCTAAAAAGAAGGAACCCTGCGAAGATATAAAGGCCTCCGAGGCTTTATGTAAAATAATACGTAATGTCTTGGAGGGGTCCCTTCTCATGCCCTTATCTTTTTTATCCCAGCCACTATCATAATAAATCTAGATTCCAATATAAAAATATTTTTAAAAGATAATAAAATTTGTCTAAGCAAATATTAAATAGTATAATATAATTAAAGTAGAATAAATTTTTTTATTGATTAATTTGAATATTTATTTGGGGTTGTAATATAACTTGTTTGTCTTTAGCCGCAAGGTTCTCTTACTCGTATGTATTTTTTATCAAGTGAACAAAGTCGCCGAGTTTCTTTATTCGCATGATTTCATGACGCGCATCGAGCGAAAATGGTGTACGGGAAATGACATTACCATCTTTCAAAAATAATAAAGAAATGACATTACCACCAGCGAGAGCGATCCATATATATCCCAACTTTTTGCTAAGGCAAATTAAAGCGTTTTATCATTGAAAGATATTTGGCATAGCAGTACAAGATGTAGATTATTTGACTGATAAAATGTAATTAAGTGTTATAAAATTTTCATTCAAAAGAAAATCCCAACTCTTTGCTAAATTATTAGTTCCCGGTGCGAAAAGATGATACAAGAATGTCAAAGATATCAAAGACGAATTCGGAATGGTGGTCTCAAAGTCAACCTAAAAAAAGCCGTTGAGTACAAGAACGCTAAAACAACTTGATCATTTTGAGATCGGCCTAACAGAGGGAGAAAAAAAGGAGCTGCCGACTATGTGTTAAGCTAGGCTACGCTACCTTGATAAAGATAAGTAGGATTTGTTCATCTATTGAGTGATGCTTTTCTCCTCTCGTAAGCCCTATTTATATAGATTTCTCTGACATAACTCCCGAACTCTGAATAGAAAATTCTTGATTACTTCTTTTCAATATTGCGAGATTCACTCAAATCGTTACATAAATTATTTTCTAAATCGGCATTCCAAAATAAGGTAAATCAATTTCTGAATCGAAAATTCAATTTTGATGCCAACATGGAAAAGATTCGATCTAACCTGGTAAAGAAAATATAAACTGATCTTGCCAAAAATAAAGAAATCCGGTCTCAAATAAGAATATTTAGATTGACTTTCCTAATGACATTGGGATCCAACTTCCAATTAGGAATGTGGAAGACGTATCAAATAAGAAAGCTGAGCAATATAGAAGAAGAAAAACTATTATTGAACCAAATATTGTGGAATTTGGTCTCGATATAGAAAAATCTTGTCCGAACTTGATTTAGGAAAACCTAAGTGGTATGAATATCGTCTCTCTAATAGTTGATCCAACTCTTTAACGGGGTTGAAGCCAAACCCATTTGATCCTGGTCTATCTCCAAAAATTAACACAAGTCTATCTTCGAAAGTTGACACCAGTCCGTCTTTGAAAGTTGACATTAGTTCACTTCCAAAAATTGACACGGATCCACCTCCAAAGATCGATATTGGTCCATCTCTAAAAGTTGACACCTGTCCTTCTAAAAAATTGACATCGGTCCAGTTTCAAAAATCAACCCCGGTCAAGCCTTGCTTTCAATATACAAAAGTCATGAACTCTAAAGTTATAGATCTATGATTTATTTTTTCATAGCTGCAAAAATTACCTCAATTTGATATTCGAGCTACAAGTTGTGACTAATCTCCCAAAGCCCGATAGAACTCCATAAACAAACCAATGTCGAGATTTGGTATTCTGGTTAGACCATTTCTGATACAAATTAGGCGATGATCTAATAAGTAAAGTTGTAGATATCTTTCATATCTACCCAATGCCTTAAGAATTTTCTCGTTTGGACTTATGAATCCAAAATAACTGTTGAGTTATCAAAGATAAATGGTGAATGGCCAACGAATATTGGCCTATTAAGATTGAGTGAGCTGAGGTCTAGGACCAGTCCTTAAATTTGAGATTAATCATAGAAGCTTAAGACTCTTCATTAAGGCTTAAATCTAATAGTTGAGATTAAGACCGACAACCAAAATTTGAGACTGATCATCGAGAATAAGACTAACAACAAAGACTTGAGACTGGTCACCAGAGTAAAGATCGACAATAATGATTTGAGACTGATCACCAGGACTGAAAGCAACAACAAAGGCTTGAGATCGACAATAAATACTTAGATCAGTCATCGAAGCTGAAACTGGCAACAAAGGTTTGAGGTCGATCACTGCGACTGAGACCGACAATAAAGACTTGTGACCAACCACCAAAGTTAAGACAGACAACAAAAAAATTGAGATTGAACACCGAAAATAAAGGTTTGAAACTGATCACTAATGTCAGAACTGACCGCTGAAATTGGAATCGATATATGAAGTTGAGACTGAGTGTTAAGCTTCGGACTGATCATCTAGATTATGACTTTTCTGTAATAATATGAGATGAGACTCTTCAAAACCATATCTTTCACTTCAAGATTATACCGGTTGTAACTCAACAAAATCAATGGTATATACAAGAGCGAGCGCCCAAAAACTTTTCAGTCTACCTAAATTAGTAATGAATGGAGCACAAACAAATGGAAGTTATTCTTTTATAAGACTCGTAAATGTCCGATTCTGTATTTAATCGTGACAATGTATTTAGTCGTTATGATGATTACAGACAACAAAAAATTAGACTTACATCCCCTTCGAAAGCAATGTTTGATTTTGTAACATGTAAAATTCAATAACCAAGAGGGCAAGGACTGATGGAAACATGAAGTCGAAAATGGGGAATATTAAGTGAAGAAAGCGTTCGGAATCTCAAAGCCGTGTGAATAGATGCAAAGAAAATGCAAGATTTATTTTTTTAATATTTAATTTAAGGTAAATTATATCTGGCCCCCTCGGGTTTGGGATATTTAACGCTCGCCCCCTGCTTTTCTAAAATCGATTAAAAAACCCCTCTTGTATGGCGAAATTGTATGAATCAGCCCCTCATGCCGGAATCGGAGATTTTCTCCGGCGAGGAGGCCCGCGAAATGACAAAAATGCCCCTTAACTAAAAAACAAACCATCTCTCGTTTCCCTCTTTTCCCCCAACCACCCACTCTCTCAGTCTCTCTCTCTGGAGAAAATGTTTATTCTTGAAGCTTCTTCTTCCACTTAAATGACGAAGCAATTCCCTCAGTTTCTTAAAGCCGACAAAGCTCCGCTTACCATCCGAGCTCTGCCTTCATCACCCAGATTTCTATTACAAGCTCGAACCCCTCCTCGGCTCCTTTGGCACCATCCCGTCGGAGCTACGTCATAGTTACCAGACGCTCTCACCTCTTCCTCTTCCCCATTGGGATTTTCGATATGGACAAAGTCCTCGGTGATCCTGTCTTCGGTGGGTTTTGGGTTGGGGATTGGGTCCCCAGATCCCGATCCGACTAATATGCACCGTTTGGGCACTCTTTTTTGCTGTTCTTTGATGGGTTTGTCTCAAAATATGAACTTTTCGACGAACTCGGGTCGGGTGTTGGTGGAAGTTGGACAAGCTGTTAACCATTTTGATTTGGGGGTTTTTTTAGATGAGTTTGAAGCGCAGGAAATTCGGTATTGTGATGTTAGGGGATGGTTTCAGTATGTTTGGTTTGGGTTTGCAATTCGATTGTTTCGTCTAAAGGCAAAGCCAAACTTGGTTAAACTTGGGGGTGATTGCTTAGTGGTTTGGTTTTGTGTTAGATAGGACTGGTGCCCTTCGATTAAGAACACCTTCAGTTGTTGTTCTTGGTTGAAGTCTTTTTCTTGTTGGTTTAATTAATTGAATTGGTTTTGTTGTTTAATTTGTATTTTCTACAAAGAAAAAATTGAGGACGAAGGTGGAAGAGGAATAGGAGGAAGAAGGAGGGAGGAGGAAGAAGAAATAATTTTTTTTGTTTTTTAGCCAAGGGGCATTTTTGTCATTTCGCGGGCCTCCTCGTCGGAGAAAATCTCTGATTCCGGCACGAGGGGCTGATTCGTACAATTTCGCCATACATGAGGGGTTTTTTAATCGATTTTAGAAAAGCAGGGGCCGAGCGTTAAATATCCCAAACTCGAGGGGGCCAGATGTAATTTACCCTTTAATTTAAGTAATTGAGTTTAGATTACCGGATGTTTAGATTACTTTGAGATTTGTTTTTTTCTTAATTTTTTTTTATTTTGAAAAATGTGATTTGAACTAACAACTATAATCTATTATCTATCAGTCACACCCACTAAACAAACAACCCATTAATATACTACTAGGATGAGTCTGTGGCTTCTCAAGTCTCCGTGTGAACATTATATTGGAATTTTCGGTGGAGAGAAAATAAGGGGAACAGATGACTTGTGACTCGGACCTGCGCGAAGAATTTTAGCATGACCATTTATTTATTCCTTTTTGGATAAAAAGTACTGCAACTTTCAACACTTAAGTTACCCGAATCAATTTGCTATAGTTCTTTACCCAAAAAATCAGTTTGCTTACAGTATCTTTGGGCCTGATCTTTATCTGGTTGGCTTATTGAGAGGAAAAATGTATAGAAATAAATGCCAACTAACGCATCGCAATTTGTCATTCCTGTCATTTAGCAAGAATTATAGCCGTTCAATCTGATGAATTTGGATGGCATGTTCATGTAAGGAGCAAATTGTAATTCTTGCAGACCACATTCTAGCAAATTACTCATGAATGATAAAAACGGTTATGAACTCTTAAACAATTATCAAGATCTCGGGCGCAGATGGCGTCACTAGATTTGCGAGTTTGCACGAGACATTGGCCGGCGCTCGTCTCTAGTCGCCGAACCGTGGGCACTCATATTGAGGCTTGAGTTATCATGGTAACGTTTCTTTCAAAGGGTACTCATGATTCCTCACTTACCATTCTCTGTGTTGGTAGGCCCAATACTGGCCATTGTCGAACCCCATCCACCAAGCAAGGGAGCTCCTGGCATGCGAATGAGATGCATATCCAACATAATTGGTGAGAAGTAAATTATGTGTACTTATTCTCACTTTCGTTTGATTATGTTGTGTCCGATGTATCATTGATTTCTTGTGTAAATACGTACTTAGATGATCAAAAAATATGAAATTACCTTGATATACTCTTAATATCTATTATAAGTTATTTGTTATGCACTTTTGGTATGTTACAAAAGTGAAATCATATGGTAGAGCACACAATAATTTCATATTAATCTGAGTTAGATACCAAGCAGCTAATCCCCAGCCCCTTCTCTTGCAGTTGCAGTAAAAGGGGAATGAAGACGAGAAGGAAAGGAAGATCATTTTCCTAAGCCAAAAACTCTTACACAAGTCATTTACGTCACGAGGTGAACACGGTTCATCATTTTGTAGGATATATCTTATATCAAACGACAATCTAGAGCATCTCCTCTAGGGACGTATACGCCCGCCACAAGAATAAGTAACATTGCAAGTATCGTCAACGATGAGAGAGTACTCGTGCACGGGCCTGGACAAGAAAGTGGGTAGGCGAACGAGAAGGTCACACACACACTCATCGTCCAGCTGTTGAAGCCAGTGGCAACAATCATCTTCTACTGATGTTCCCGAGTGATGACGACTCAACACATGCTCACCCTCGTGTCCATGTCCGTGCCCATGCGAATGCCCGTGTCCATGCTCGTGTTCGTGTCCATGTCCACCTTTGTGCTCATGCCTACATGTATGATGATGATGATGATGATGATCATCGTCAGGAGGACAGGGTGGCGTAGGGGTAGGCTTAGGGGGCGGAGAAGGAGAAGGGTGTGGGCCTGGACGTGGATGTGGAGGCGGAGGCGGGATATGGGGCGCCGGCGGTGGAGATTCCGGGGAGGGGGGTGGCAGTGGCGTGTATGGCAAGTTCGCGCATGCGTAATTCACAAGCGCGAACTGGGAGACGCAGAGGGGACGTTGAGGCGGTTGGGCCTCAGCCCCGAACATGAGCAGGAAAGTCAACGCGAAACTAAGTATTGAAATAGACCCGATTCTGTCCATTTTGAGCTTATTATTACAGGTTAGGGCGATGTTGGAGGGCGAAGTGATGAATGAACCCTATTATATAACTTGTGCATCAAGTTACTGGTTTCAAACTTACTTTTCTTGCAGGCTCACACTCTTTTTTCATGACTCTGATGTTAGGTAGGTTTCTGGTCTTCTCGGAACTTTGGTCTAATTTTTTTTTTTTTGCACACCTCCGGACTCTATAATTATTAAATTGTACTATCCCATGTTGGACTCGACTCTCGCACTTTAAGATTGAAGGCTCATCACGAGGAGGACCTGGTCGACGTGACCAAGTAGGTTTCGGATGAAAATGGGCCTTGAATGAAAATTGCTCAAGCAGAAGCTGGGCCTGATTACTACACACCGGATAGGCTTCAACAAGAAATAAAAAAGGCCAGGCCCAAAACAGTAGATCTAAAATCGAACCAAATCAATATGAAATAATTACAATTTTTTTAAAAGTGGTCTGACCCAGTCGTACTATGAATCGACCTGCTCAAATTACCGGATTTGAGGGTTTGCCCGACAACCATGCGGACTGTCCATAATCTGGTCGAACGGATATGTCTGTCCAACTTTTTCCGGTCAGATGAACAAAACAATAACAAACCTTCAGCAACTTTCGATTTTGTGAATTATTTTCGATTCTAAATTTTTTTTGGTCGGATTTCTAAATCTACGATGAATGAGATTATTTTTAGACTTTTTTTAAAGTACATTTGTACACTATCCCAGAAATTGAACTTTATATCTTCTTGCATTTACAAGTAGTAGTACCATTAGACTTGAAACCCTTTGGTTTCTAATACCCTATATATAATTATGTACTTGTACCCATATACAAATTTAAAACATTGATAAAAAAAAATAAAAAGAGTCAGTTTTGTCCGATGGTTCAACCAGTAGGACTAATTAACCCGCATGTCTGGAAAAGAATTCATTCATATTTCATCTTAGTTTCAATTTTACAACCTATTGAAAGAAAGAAAAAAACTAAAAATGATAAATGACATCATAAAATGATCTAGAAATAGGAAAAGCCGTGGTCAGGGCCAATTCAATCCCTTAGCTAAAACAATAGCCCTGGGGAGAGCCAGTATATTACGAAATTGCCAAATTCCTCCTCGCATCACTAGACCAGACCGACCTTGTTCTCTCTCCCCTAAAAAACACAGGAACGATAGATATAAAAAAAAACCCAAACAAACAAAAACTATTAAAAAAAAAAAACCCAACCACCCTGAACCCTCCTCCTCGTGTTTTCACCTCGCCCCTGGTCAGCTCTTCTCTCTCTCTCTCTTTGTTTCTGTTTCTATTAGCGGTCGTCGAATCGGTTTAGGTTTCGGTTTGTTTCGGGTACAATTGTGAATCTAGGCTTTGGTTTACGTTGAGGTTCATCGGGTACTAGGGTTTTGATAATTTTCCGATTAGGGTTGCGATTTGATAATTAGAATCTTTTATTAATTATGTAGGGTTGTGGAGGCTAAAAATGGGGTTCAAGACTGTTTATCAATGCTTGGTTGATGTTTTCCCACAGGTAATCTATCTGTATCTATCTCTCGCTCGCTTTCGATTATTATTATTATTATTTTTTTAAATCTAATTAGTTGATTAATGACGTTTGCATTATCCGAGGTCAAATGATACATGGAAAGTGCAGAGTTGATTTTTTTATTTATTTATTTGTGATTTATTGTCCATGGTCGCTTAGGTATATCTTTGTGCGCAGATTGATACTCGCCTGTTGAGGGCTGTTGCGATTGAACACCCGAAAGATGTAGATACAGCTGTTGAAGTAGTTCTGTCTGAGATTCTTCCTTTCACGGGGACGAATTTTGTAATTTCCAGTCCTCCCAGTGTAATCAGCTCTCCTAGTGACCTGCTGGATGGTGGAGGTGATACTGCCATCGCTGCTTAATCGTGCTGTTTTTACTGTAACAATTGAGTCTATGCTGATCGGGAAAATTGTTTTATGCTGTTCTTTATTTCTTCTTAGATTTGGTTGTGCCGTTTTGCTTTTCTTAGATTTGGTTGATCATATGCAGCTGATGAGGAGGAAACTCTTGCGCTGAGGCATCGCAAACTGAGGCATCGCAGAAGTGGTTTGGGAAGGGTCCCCGAATACTCTTCGGAGTCGAGGGTAGTCATTGGAGAACATAGCAACAGTTTTGGGAATACCATTGCCTCCTCTTCAGTGCTTCGGTCTTCTCCTCGTGAAGCTGTCACTTTTGCAGGGGAAACTAATGAATCATCTTCTGAGCAGAACCCAGCTGTTCGCGATTATATCAGAAACACTGATCTGATAGGCAGTATCTCTTCTGTTTTAACTGATCAAGAGACGGCATTGCTTCATGCTGATGTTGAGAAAGATACTTTGCACGGAAATACAGACAGTGAAGAGCTGATCCTGCTTGGGAGGCCTCAAACTGAAGAAACAGTTTCTCAGCAACTGTCAAATCAGGATTTTGACCTCTTATCGACTGCTCCTGTTCAAGGAGTAGATGTGGGTTCTGCTGAAGTATCTGATAATCCTGTTATTGAGCTGCCTTTAGGATGTGAAAGTAATATAAAAACTGGAAACGAGCATGGTTGTGAGCATGCATCATGTAGTTTGGTGCAGGAAAATGACAATTCTGATGTTCGCTTTAGCGGTCACAAGAATGAAGGTCCTGATGATTCTAATGTGATTCTTTCTGAAGCTTTTACATCTTTCTCTGAGGACAGACTCAATGACTGCAAAACTTTGAGCTCTACGAACGACGACAAAATTTCTCTTCATGAGAAGATGGTTGAAGATGCTAAAAGCAATAAGGTACTCATGGTTTTGTTTTATCTTTTGCAACATTTAGCATCCGTTGTGGCCTGATTACACTGTTTTTTTTGTCAAACTTAACTTCATCATTTTCATCATTTGTAATGCTGCAGAAAATCCTGTTGGCTGCAATGGAGTCGTTTATGAACATGATGAGGGAAGTTGAGTTGAAAGAGAAAGCAGCTGAACTAGCCCAAGAGGAGGCTGCCAAAGGGGGTCTGGATATTCTAGTCCAGGTGGAGGAGCTTAAAAAGATGATTGAACATGCAAAACAAGCAAATAATATGGTAAATAAGTTGTAGTATATTCAAGTAGCATGCTCTCTTCCCTGCTTGTAGAAATTAAGAATGCTTGATTGATATTTACCCATCTTTAACTAATCAGCATGCTGGAGAAGTGTATGGCGAGAAGGCAATTTTAGCCACAGAATCACGGGAGTTGCAGGCTCGACTGTGTAGCTTATCAGATGATAGAGATGGTGCTCTTGCGATACTTGATGAGGTATTTTCTTTTGCTCAAGAGTTGAAGTATGAGTATGAAGACGTTATTTTGGTTGTGCCCGAAGCTAGTTTGTCTGCTGATAGTGTTTATTGTTTCAGAACTGCAAACACATGGTTACAGAAATGTAACAGTAGGCTTATTCCTATTCAATTGCAATTAGTAGAAGCAAAAGCCAACTTATTGTTGTCATTTTATCTGTTCAAAGAAATTTTATTTTGTGCCTATTTTTCTCTTGGAAACCTTGGGATTAAAATCTTTTTGGTGAACCTCGTACATGATTAAAGGTCCAAAGAAGAAGCATAGAATGTATGAAAAGGAGGACTAGTGAGGTTGATGTGGCATGGTGTGTCATTAGGTATTTTTATGGTTTGTCTATGTGCTACATTAACTGAATGCCGTATTTGATGCAGATGCATCGAACCCTTCAATATCGACTAGCTGTGGCAGAGGATATGAGGAAAGCAGCAGAACAAGAGAAGTTGGAAAAGGAGGAATTTGCTCGCAGTGCCCTTTCTGAGCTGGAGGTGATTATGGATAAGGTTGCACAAGAGTCAAAGATGCTACAGCTGGAAGCAGAGGAAAATTCTAAGGTAGTGAACTTATCTTACACGCTTCTCTACTGGCCATCACTGTTCTTGGTTTATCAGGTAATTCAGTAACTAATCAAACTTTTCTGAATGTAGTTGCGAGAGTTCCTCATGGATCGCGGTCGTATGGTTGACACATTACAGTAAGTAAATTATTCTCTATTTTGTCTGATTCCATATTCAATGTGCTCTCTTAGCCATGATATGCATCCTTTTGACTGGTGAATAGCTGAGTGCTTGTGAACTTGTGTATTTTTGTTCGTCACTTGATGTTGCTAATTCCATGATGCTGTTTCATTACATGCTGTTGCTTGTCATATGCCATACATGTCTGGTGAGATGTCTTGTGATATTGAATTATGGTATTATGTCATTTGCCAACTGCAGAGGAGAAATTTCTGTTATCTGTCTGGATGTGAAGTTCCTGAAAGGGAGGTTTGATGAGGGTATTCCGTTGAGCAAATCGATTTCCTCGAGCCAGACTAGCTGCGCCTTAGCCTCCTCTGGTTCGTCCATCAAGAGCACACCACCTGATTTAGCTTTGGACCTGTCTGAGAAATCCAAGAGCTCTAAATTGTCAAGTTCGGCATCCTCTGTTGTTTCGGTTGATAAAGATGTTCAGCCACAAAAGTCAACGGTCGACGAAGAAAGGATCATTAATTGCTACACAAACCCGTTGGAGGATGATTGGGAAATCTTTGAAGCTGCAGAATTTCCGAGGGAAGATTCTGAAACCGCAGACTTCCCTCGTTGAGGGCCAGCCTTGCTAGTTCCCAAGCATACTCTGGAACCTCCTATTTGGTAGTCATTTCTTTTCCTAATACTACAGAAGGTATATAGCTAATAGTTATTTTCTGCAGATGCTACTGAAATAGTTACCTATTGCATTTACTCTGTACATAGTAAGAGAACGAACAAGTCTTTTGGTTTTTCTTGCTGGAGTGAAAATAAGTGTTTGGTTGATTTTAGTGATAATAAATATGTTTACTGACATTACGGGTATTCGTCTGCTTGCGATGTTCGCGTTACGATGTACTAGTTCTTTTGTTATTCATTTTTATTTAGTATATATCATTTCTCATGATCCATGTATCATCTAATTGTTGACTATTATCGCAACTGAAAGATCAAGATTCAGCCAAGTTCCTACAACTTTTAAGTTGCTGTGGGCTAAGCAGATATCTTTATAGCAAGTTTTTTGAGTAACAACATGAACGTTATCCCAATTACAAGCTCGGAATGTTTTTTTTTGGCGAACTTTAGTTTTCCATATAAAAAGATGGTTCCCCGAACAACACATGAATACAATCGTTGTTTAACAAAATCATAGTCCATTGTTTCACTTTCCACCAAACAAAATCTATTACTACAATGCAATTGAATTATCAATAAACCAAATGCACACAATACACAATGCAAGATGCTTTTCGATGTTCTTACAACAGATCCTGTTGGTCAGCAACTGATGATGGACAGAGAAAGCAACAACACCCGACTTCGTGCAACTAAATTAAAAGACGACTATAAAATCCAATATTTACAAAGATATCATAATTTAGTAGCATGATCATGTACGTACTTCATCGTCAACGAATGGTATCCTACTCATTTCCATCATATTTCTCCCAATGCCTTTTTGATATCAGCCTGCACAAAAAGAACGATAAGACGAACACCCTTGAATCCAGTCCAGAGCAGAATGAGCAAGAGAGGGTGAGAGAGAAGCATGGAGCCAACCTCGATGGCTAAAGGAGTGGTGGTGGTACCATAGCGACCAATGACTTGCCCTTCCTTGTCAACAAGAAACTTGGTAAAGTTCCACTTGATCCTAGAACCCAAAAATCCTGATTTCTTTGCCTTGAGGAATTTGTAGATGGGAGCTGAATCTGGCCCGTTAACCTTTATCTGCAGAAAAAGGGTTTCATGCAAGTTATAGACAGATTTCAGTATGAAGCTTGTTTGGCGGCCCATAAACAGACTTAAGAAATGAATCGTAGATAATAACATGATGATAGAGAACTAACTCTAGGGGTATACATTCAGCAAGAAGCATGTTTGACAAGCTCAAAAGCAGTTTGTCTATAACAAGTCGTATCAAGAGGCACAAAACTACAACTAGCAAAATTCAAGCATCGGAGATCAAGTGATTATGCAAAGGCAAAGACCAACTAACTTCGGGGACAAACAAATGTTGTTAGAGATGTTTTGAGAGAGAAGTTTAAGAGAGCCATGATTTGGTATATCATGCGATTTAGCAAAATTTTGAGCATCGGACATCATGTGATATAATCATGCAACTACATCAAATGTTCTTCAATAGAAATATCTCAACAAAGAGATTAAAATAAGATAACTGAAATACCTTCTGAAAAATTGGATACTCGGCCTTGTATCTCGTACAAGCAAACTCTTGTGCATCTTGGCTGGTGCCAGGTTCTTGATGCAAGAATTGGTTGCACGGGAATGCTAGTATTTCAAAGCCTAGAGCAACACAAATTAAGCGATTCAATGACTAACAAAGGATAAGAAATGAAAGTCCAACAAGCACCATATACCACGTTTCCTCCTTTTCTTTTCTGATTAACTGATAAGCTTCTCGTATTATACAAATTACATCTAAATCAACAGTTAATAGATTCGAGCTTACAAGGCCTAACACGATTACATATTATCCACACTCGTCGAAAAGAAGCGGGCATTATAATGTATAACTAACAAAGATCACACCTTTTTCCTTGTATTTGCTGTAAAGCTCAGTAAGCTGGGTGTAATTGGAATCAGTAAAACCACTGCAAAACACAAAACACACAAAGAACACAGCAAAGTAAGAAACTTTACAAAAGCTATCAACTTTAAAACGTACCATAGAGGAAACCCAGAAAAAGAAAAAAAGGGGAAAAGAGAAAAAACATCAGATTTAAGAGCGGGAAAAGAGAGAATCGTCCTCTCGAAAGACCCCACCCACCATTTGGAGGCAACGTTGACTATGAGAAGCACCTTCCCCTTGTACTCATTCAACTCCACGTCTTTTCCTCTGCTATCCTAATATCATTAAACAAACAAAATAAAAAATAACCCATCTTCAAGAAACTAAATCCACCTTTTTTTCTGATTTATAAAAAAAAAACCATGAGAAAAAGAGCAGCTTCACTTGTAAGAACAAAGGGCAGAGGAAATACCTTGACAGTGAAATCGTGAATTGATTTCTCTGGAACAGATTGAGCAGCTCCCATGTTTCCCAACTGGTTTATTATTTATTTATTTATTTATTAGGTATTTCGGGTTCTTTTAGGTTTGGGTTTTGGGGCAGAGGGACCTAATTAAATTTCCGGCACGTAGGAGTGGGCTACGATACCGGGACCGTTATTAATATGGCTGATCGGTAAAAGTAAAAACAGAAGAGATACCAATCATCCAATATTCAACATTCAGAATTTGATATTAAATTATTACTTTTAGATAATTTGTATACGGATTAAATTTTTTATCGCTACTTTTATTTGTAGGTTGTGTGTAGCTGGTGGTTGTTCCAGCTTCACGTTGGTTCTACCTTGACGTGTAGTTTTTGGTTCAACATGGCATAAGACTATTTTAATTAAGATAACTACTAAAACAGCATTGTTTTGTAATTATTTATAAAACTATACGAGCCAGCCTCTGATTAACGAACTAATTAGAGTGATTTTTCTCGTCAAATTGCGTGTCATTTTTATCTCATCCGGATCTACAGAGATGTCAAAAGATTCTAAGATGCTCTTCAAGGAAACAACACAGCACGGATATTACCTACGGACCTTGGTCTGAACCGTCAGAACTAGGTAGTATACATCAATCAACCATGTAAATCTCTTTAGTCTTGCCTAAATTGGAACTGCACGGACCTAACCACGACGCCGTATAAGCTAATGGCCTTGCAAGTTTATGCAAACACTGTTGTGAAGGGTTCAAATCATTTTCAACCCACATTTAGGCTCAAGCTCTTCATGCCATGAAGGGTTTGTCTTACCGACCTCTACAAATGGATTAGGGCACTGATGGAATATTTACATCACATGGAAAGGCACACTGATCATGTGCAAAGCTTCGACAATGAGTAGCCATCTGAAACTTCACTCTTTGATGCAAACCAGAATCACCAGCTTCTTCGATGTCGAAACTGTAGACCGAGGAATATCTGAAATTTGCACATCTACAAGGGAGCAGCAGTCTCCGGCAGCTGAAAGGGTTCATTATTGCAAGTCACAAGCAAGCAAAAATCACTGCAGTGCATAGAATCGTTCATCCTGGTCGCCACGTGCTTGGGGCTGAAAAGAGAGCACTGTCAGTTTTCAGACTAAACCAAGGAAATAACTAGATGGGGCCAGTTAAATTGATAGACGTATGTAGTGTTTGATTATTGACTAGAGGATGAAAAATGTCTGTAATAACCCAAGCCTTGGTACATCACTCCATTTATGGCCTTCCATAAAAATCAGAATCGCAACATTTAATCTACATGAAAACTATCACACTGTTTCACGTTCTACAATTATGAGGCCTAGAGCATCTTAAATTATATAAACCATTTATATGGCCACTTAAACATATGATGGAAATTGTATGAAGATGTTCGCTAATTCAGATGGACTGAACCTTTCACAAAGAACTTATAAGTGAAAAGGTACAGAGATGTATCTGGAACTCTATCTAACCTTCTCGAGACGGTCTAAAATGCATGAAGTTCTCATGATGCATTCCACGAGGTGGATGTGCCCAGTCGTGATTTGTATATCTAACAGTTTCCCGGGGACGGCCACCATGAGCAGGCGGATGAAATGATCTGTCTCTGTCTGGACTATCTGGATATGGCGGGCCTAACACAACAGGAAACATTAACAATCAATTCGTGTGTATTTAGCTAAAACAAAAATAAATAATCAAAGACGGATGAGATAGTAAGGAGGAGAGTTTTATGACTGTGACATTGAATTTGGAGGACACACAGATAAGCAAATTATATTTATCTGCCTTTTTGACAATAAAAAAAACTATTCTTATTCATAACTTCAGCTTAAGCAAATAAGAGACATAATTTTCACCCGAAAAAAGTAAAAGACCTAATCATATGTATCTACCAGTTCTCATTCTGTCACATAACCAGTGATAACGACCTAGTAGAAATCCCCTGTTAATGAAATTTTCCTCAAAGAGGTATCCAAATGCAAAACAAGCTCACTCTGATATATCATGCATGATCTGAGAAATCTGATGTCAACGTCATTTTAATTGCAATAATCATGTTTGATACCAGCGGCCACTTACCGTGATAATGCCGCATGCGATTTCTCCAATTTTCATTGAACTCATAAGGGGAAGGTCTCATTCTTTCATGATTATTGTAGAAATGCCCATCATCTGCATTATGCCAAGATCTACGAGAGAAAGGAGGATGTGGTTTCTCTCTTCGTGACTTCCAATACTGGCCGGGCTGCATATAAGAAAATTGGTTTGAGGGTGGAGGGCAAGGAGGCATTGGATGATAATATTTATTATTGAGCCTAGTGCTGCCCATGCGTTCAAAATTATGATTATGGTGTACTTGATAGCTACTGGAAGAGCTGGCACTCGGTTCACAAAACTGCATCTGCATGCTGCGATCTCTACATTCAGGTGCATTATACTGCACACCGTGTGATGTCGATGGTTGCATTCTTGGTCGATCTGATTGTTGAACTAAAGATGCTCGAAAATCCTCTTGAATATTCTGCAAAATTATCCAACAAAATTATAGAATAAGGCATTTTTTGCAGTCTTCCTATAAAACCAAGGAAGAAAAAATGTTACAGGTGGAGGATGCACCTGTACATATGGAGGGGACTTCAAATCAACGCTGGTTCTACATGCCTGGGCATTTAAGCAAGCTGTCGGACCCGCAGGAGGATGAGGCGGCAGCGGTGGAAGAGGAGGCGGAAGGGGAGGTGGGCATGATGGCAAAGGTGGAGAAGACAGTGGAATGTCCTGGGGTACAGCAGCATGAAGCAGAGGGAATTTTTGGCTGGACCCATGCACACAGGATACAGTGTTTGCACTGGAAGGGCCACTGGATGAATTAATCTCAACTTCACATGAGGGGGCAACATCTTCCATTTCAAGCTCCATGTCAACATCTTCTAGCACACAGGTATGTTTTTTCTGTGTGGGTACAGCCTTGTCTTCTTCAAAGAAATCAGTATTGTGTTCGGGAGTAACAGCCTCAAATCCCTCATCAGAGTCACTCCCATCATCTTCAACCTTGAGCATCCGAGGCATACAAAATCCAGCAAGTTGAAGACTTGCATTGCTGAAGAAACAAAAAGTGAATCAGTAACAGGGGGATGGATGCAGACTGCATTCTATCATGATAATTCATATAAGCATAACCTTCCATATTCGTCAACAAGCATGCCCTCCATATCTCTAACAGGGTCATCCAAAGATCTTTCCGTTCTTGCCGAACGCCGAGCATAAGGACCAGCAGAAGATGAAGGACCAAAGACATCAAGTTCCCGCATGTGATGGCGAACAATAGATTCTGGAAGTATTCTTCTCTCCAGCCACAGCCTCAAAACCTGTAGTGATGCAGAAATGTGCTAAGTATAAATCTAAAATGAAAAATACAATATGAAAAAATAAATCTCAATACCTTCAAACACTGTCTCCGATTTTCATGAGCTGCACTTCCAGGAGCTGCAGCAGAGAGTAGGCGCGGCAATGCTAATTGAATAGCTGAAAGATACTTCCCACCAACATCACCTGAATATCAAACGGAAAGGTTAGGATTCCATATATGAGCCAACTAAACATGAAACCAAGATGACAGGGACTTCACCTTTCAAACTACGAGAGCATTGCGCAATGGAATCGACAAGGAAGAACAAGTCAACTCTCCTGGGTAAACTAGGCTCGGATTCCAAAGTATGAATAAGGATTTCCATCGCCTAAGTTTCAGTTTAAAGATGCAAAAAGATGTGAGAACAATCATATTAAATAGGTCAAAACTCAGAAGAGAAATATCATTACTCCTCTACTCAGAAAACATGAGCTAGCCTCAATCAATCAGTCCACTGCGTAACTCAAGATACTTCGTCAACAGCAAAACAACCATAGAAGCAAAAACATTTAAATGCTACAATCCTTAATAACTTGAGAAAAATTATCCATTCAGTAACTCATGATACTTGGTCAACAGCAAAATGACTATAGAAGGCAAAAAATATTTAAATGCTATAATCCGTAGTAACTTGAGAAAATTTTCTCCATGTTTAAGCGAAGGGTGGAAAGAGCGAATAGAAGAGCATACTGCTTGAATGGTTCAATGTCATAGTATCCATACAGAAAATTTGTCAAAAAATCTAAAAAAAAGGGCCTTAAGGTGGACATATAGAAGTAACAAGAGGTAAACCACAACTAAATTGGAAAGAAGAAAGGAACAACACCAATGGACTTTACAATTGTCTAGGTCAAATGTAATGTAGAATTGTGTAACATAACAGCAGTAGGGACTTGGCAGCGGAGGAAAGTTTGACTAACAGCTGGTCATCCAAATAAATGATAATAAAATCCATTATAATAAAGTCCATCAAACTACAATCAAAGGAAATGTGTCCTTGTACACAACTGAACCCTCCGCTCACAAGCACATGCATCTTTTATATGTTTTTCGTAAAAGCTTGTTCCAAAAGAACACTTAGAAGCTTTTTTCTCATAGTTGTATGTATGCTTCCATCCTCCAAACTAAATAAAGGAACTCAGAAAGTAAATATAGCAATCCAGATCAGCTTGTAGTTAAAATACACATAATCAGGCTAAAAGAAACAACCATCTTCCAAAAAACTAGTCCTACCCTCTCCCCAAGTTTTGGTTTTAATTTTATCTAATCAGGCTATCGATTCCAGAGTACGCTCTTAGCCCATCAATTATGGAAGGCTTCGACAAATCCATATTAACATATAATTTAAAAGGGACAGACACTGAATTAAATGATTAAGTGCAAAAACGTGTTGGTCTCAAAACTAAGAAAAGAGAACCCAA
>SOPF01028929.1:267-38747 GCA_012979155.1 Hypericum perforatum | reverse complement strand
ATTTAATTTTGGATATTAAATTGACTAAATTGTTTATAAGTTAGACATAAGTCATTTAATATTGAAAAATATGTGTATTTTTTAATTAAGTTTGATTTTGAGTCTTATGGACTTCAAAATTGAATTGAGTTTTATTGAATGACATTAGATGTTATTCAATTACATAAAAGATTTTATGTCAATCTTTTAATTAGGTTTAGTTTAGAAAATTATTAAGATAATTTTCAACAAATCTAATTTTTTCGGATATGTCCGAAAAATATTTTTTGAAGTATATGTACCGATAAAAATATGAGAAATAACATGACTTATTGATTACGTATTATAGCTCGATTGTGAACAAATTCTTAGTATAAGACATTGTCGTTTTTTGATCGAAAAATAAGTTTTTTGATCATAGCTTGGGAAAAATACGAGTACTTATCCTAAGGCCTTTTGCATTGTGTTGCAAGTTTACGATAATATTTTTTTGAGAATATTCCTGAGTGCTTTATGTTTAGCACGTGTTGTAATTAGTCACAACATAAATGGCTAGATATTGATGTGTCATATCTGGTCATAGGGATATAAGAATTGTTTGAAGTTAATGAAAGTAAACTTAACTTCTGTTAACAATAGGATACATATGTGTGTTTGATCTGGAGGTAATGACTGTAGAAGAATATTAGCGCAAAAATGTTCAAACATCTTCTAGTATTGATGAAGATGAGAAAATTATGAAAATTTTCTATTTTTGGACATAGTACGTTTAAAGACGTTTTGTAGCGTCTAATTGGATAATTGAGCATAAAAAGTGAATTTTTTGTGAAAAATTCCTTTTAATGCTCAAATGTAGTTTCAAAGTTGATGATGTGTACATCAATTTTCAATTTGGGAATATAATTGTGAATTCCCTTATCCTTGTGCCTTTGGATCATAGGATCCATGCCATCCAAGTCATGTAATCTTTAGATCCTCCTAATTTTGCGTAAATCATTTAAATTTTTGTTAAGTCTTGTTGAAAGTTTTTAAACATGTGTGTTTAGAACTTTGTGTTATTTTCATGGTTATTTATCATGTAGATATATGTTATCTTGATTAAATAAATCATTTATTTAATAACATGATTATTACCATGAGAAAGATCCACTTGTATTTACTATCAAAGAACTTAGAATGATTAGGGTTTGAGATTACCTCTCGGAGTTGTGAGAGGAAACATACCCGTGACCTACTTCAAATCTGAGATAGTCAAGGACTTTAATCATTCAGAGTTATAACGTATAGTAAATTATTTTGTATTATTGATGTAATTCTTTATATACAATGTATCTTTCATAATTTTCTTTAAGCTATAAGAATAGCTATGTGCTGATAAAACACTAGGTTCTATGGACTATGATTATGATTGTGGTCTAATATGAGATTGTACTCAATTTATGAGTTGATTGCTTGACTATAATGTTTTTATGTAAGATAATTAATGTGATCAACAAGCTAGCTAAGGCTGGTTATATGCTTAAAAGTTAAGCATAATAATTATTCCATGCCTGTAAGTTTGATCATGTGAATAGCCTAAATGTATGTTGATAACATTATGGCATATCATATGTGTTGTCACCTTGAGCTTAAAAGAGAAATGTCTCTTAGCAATTAAAGTCCATCTTGAGTGGATGTGACTTGAGCTTGTTCCAGTAGGAGCAATAACAAGGTTGACCAAAACTTTTTGAGGCAAATGGAATAATTAAGAAACAAAAGAGTAAGAACTAAATGAACTAAACCCAAAAGAAAAGTTCTGAGGGTAGGAGGATTTAAAGGTCTAATATTTCTAAGAAGAAACATTTCAACTGTTTGAAGATATGGCATTTTGCGATAAGTTGTATTGCCAAGACAATTATTTAGTTCACTTGTGAGTGGATTAAATTTGTCTAGATCTATTCTTCAAACTGGATGTCAATTAAGTGATTGATTCAGTTGAGACAGGCCATGTGACAAAGATGTGTGAAATCTTTGTTGAATCCCAATAAGCATTGACTGGAATAAGTTCCATCAATATTGATTAATATACACGAGTAGAAGTTGAAAGAATTGATACAAACAGATTGTGTCAGTAAATTCTGCTTCTACATGACATGTTATATATTCCATGTTCGTTCAAGTTTAAAAGACTCTTAGTTTCTGTTAGATAGTTGAGTACAATATATTGAGTAGAATTCTGGATAAATCTTTATTTACGATAGTTATTAGTAAATAGATTCTTATTTTAAATGTTGATCTATGTGATCTACATTGTAGTTATTTTTCTGTGATCATAACTTAACGTCTGAAGTTGATGTCAAGTTATGTTATTCTAGAATGGACTATGTTGGTCAAGAATACATGATTGTCCAACTAAGGTAGGACTAAAAGGTAATTTGGTAAAGACCGAATTTACCTACATGTGAACGCTTCTAGAATAGAAAAATAGTCATGAGATCTATTCACAAAATAACTAGATTTATTCGTTAGTTGTATTAAATTCGTTCTAAATTATGTGGTCAAGACTGTGCGAGTAGATCATCTTGCATCTATTTGTGTGAGTATCTTACAAAGAATGTCTTTGTGAAATGCTTACAAGTATCAAATAAGTTGATACATGTTCGAAAGTGAACAAATCAAATGGAAAAGTGATCATTTGTACCACATAATATTTTTTGGAAAATTAGTTTTTTCAAAATTAATATAGGTGAGTTGTGACCCACCTTATATGAAACTGATAAGGTAAGATCATTTGGATCACTCCTTCCGAGTGGGAGGATTTTGTGGAGGAGGAAAATATGTTTAACCACCTCTAGTTGATCCGAAAGTTCATGATCCCAATGATCTTCATCTCAGTGGGAGTATGTGAGATCTATGACTTAGTAGAAGTAGGATTCTAAACTTCAGTGGGAGTTTGGAATAAAACTTCTATAGGATATGAATTCTAGTTACGATGGATATGTGAGATATTTATCAAAACTAAAAATTCATAAAGCTAAAAGAATAAGTTTTTTCATGCCAACAACTAAAGGTTGAAAGTATGAAAAATGTTCTCTTGTATAAAGATACAAGTGATACTTCTTTTAGCAAATCCTATAAGATGAGAATGAACATAAGATGATTCTGGACGTTGTGTCAGTTCTTAGTTAGAATGAATTAGTTAATGCAATAGATGAATAGATTAGACCAAACTATATTTGAGAACTAGTTTGATGTTGACCCATCTATATGGGCACATTTTGAGAATTAATGAATTCTCAAGATTAAACATAAATAGTCTTACTTGACTTTCAGTAGTATCACATAACATGAAAGAGTTGACTATGAGGAGTCATTCTCAATTATTGTGAGATTTCTGACTGTTGGGTTAGTTTTGGCTATAATGACTTACCTGATCTAGAGCTATATTCAATGGATGTAATGACTGCATTTCTCAGTGGAGAATTGGATGGATAAACCCATATGGTTTGACCAGAGGGTGCATCCATAGATTGAGATACCAAACATAGAGTTTGTGAAATAGGCTCAATCTATATGCGAGTTAGTGTTAAACTTATCATTTCTTGATTCAATCATAATACGAATATGTCATATATTTTTTTGAATTGATTGATGAGTACTGTGATAATAACACTAAATGCTCTAAAAAGGTTTGTCGTCATATGTGAGTGACATATGTAGTCGAAATTGACTAGAGATATCTTTACAAGATCAAAGTGTGGTTTACGACTGACTTTGAAATTTAAAGATATTAAAGAAGTTCATTACTACTTGAAGTTGAGATTTTGAGAAATCGTTTAAGTTTAACGATTTGAGTGTGATGATATTAGTCTATTGTGCCCTAATAGTTAAAAAGTCATTTTCTAGAATAAAGACTTGTATCCAGATGCTCCTCATAAGCTAAAGGATGTGATGGATGTCCTTTAAGCGAATGTTTTGGATTATGGCGATCCAAACATAGCACATTGACTTTTTGGTCAAGAAAATTATAAAGTACTTGGAAATGATTACAATACAATCATTTTGGTTAAGACCTGTCATCATGGGTTAAGCTAATGCCATTTAGGCATGAGATGTGAATATATGAATATTCACATTTGGATATATTTATTTGCCATTAGGAGAAGCTATCTCATTGAGTAGCTATGAATAGACTTGTGTCTATCTCCTAATCAGTTATAAAAACTGAGTCTGTGGTTTGTGTAATTATTGTGCAATAAATGAAATGGTTAAAGAGAGTCTTCAACCATTTATCCATAGTTGTCCCAGATGAACCAATAAACATATGTTATGTTTAGTTGTTATATGTGAAGAAATAATCATGAAACACATATCTATGTGAGATATGATCCCAGATCTTAGGTATTACCTTATGATGTTTTAAGAAATATCATAGGTCCCAGGATTTGTGAATAAGTTGTTTCTTGCTCATATAGTGTCTATTGAATTTGTTATTCAATGGAATTTGATACTATATCAGTAATACAATTGTGAATGTTATTTTGATTAACATTTACGAATGCATGTGAGACAGAAAAGTAGCCCACTAACACGGGTGTTCACCTCAGTGGGAGTCAATGTATTGATTCCTTATTGAGATGAGGCAATTTTATGAACATCATTACATCGAGTGTCTATTCTAAAATGTTGATGCCGTCTTGCTTAACTACAAGATAAGTTCTTGTTAAAGTGCAAGATTTGTGAATGCAAGCATTTGTTGCTGCATAGGATTTTTTGTAAATCTGAGTGATAAGAAATAAGTGGAACTTATCATTAATCTGTCTTGATAGCCTGGAGCAGTTTTATGTAAACTAAGGCCGTTGTTCTGTAAAATAGCGAGGCTGATGCTCTAGTATGATGTTAATTTGTGTATCACATGTGCTCCTTTTCGAAGGAATGAACATCATAGGACGTGGATAGTACCATGTTTGCTTAGTCGACCAATGGATGGGAAATCATAGAGTAATTTTTGTTTCCCTAGTGTGAGACCAATTTCGAAAACTTGGTTTTCGGAGACTCTATCCTTATGATCCTTAACGTATTTCGAAAGTATGATTTTATGCTGCTAGCTTAGAAAGTCTATGAAAAGGTCATGATTCATAATTCGACCTGGCAAGGCTGACTAGAAAAGCAGGCATTATCATGATGGAAGAAATACTTATAAAGGAGAAGGTTCTTCATCGATCATATTCCAGAGATTCGTAGTTCTGGTGCACCTATTGTATTATGTGTAATACAATAGTGAATGCGAACAAATTGTTTGAAATCACATGTGATAACAATGGGATATGAGATGAGGCCTAAGATAAGGCATATGGTACGTAATGAGGATATCGAGATGTTATAATTCATGTGGCCATTATGAGTGCTCTTGAGTTTAGCTATCCACACTCGATGTATGCTGGTCGCACGAAATCCTTGTGATGTAAATATCTGAGACTTTGTTGACTATGGTCAATAGATGGAGTTTATTGGGTTTTGGGCCCAAATTACATTCATTATTTTGACTGTGATCAATAATGAATGAGTGGGAGGTTGTTGGCTATGGGCTAAAACCCACCTCTTTCATTAGGAAGAGGTGAACATGGGAGTGTGGGCCTCTTTGCATGAGGCCCACCTCTTACTTTGGGATTTCTCCTATAAAAGGGAGAAGAAGCAGGTGACCAAGTAGTAATTTCGCCACTCCTACAGCCACTCATAATAAGGGATTATTTCGGTTTAGTCCCTGTAGGTCTTAGAATTTGCGATCCGAGGCCATTCGTGGAAATCCATTCACGTATCCGATCCGTTCGTGATCGTGAACCGACCGGTAGTAAGACCTCGTCGTCAACGGTCCTTCGGGAGCACGCTACAACAAGTAGGCCGTGTTTTTATTAACGTATTTGTTCGTTAATTGTACGAAGGTTTAATTGTGCATTAAATCCTTCAAACCTAAACTACCTTCATCAATAAAACCAACCTAATTAACATTTAATAAATAATTAATATATCTCTCATTTATTTATATGTATTATCTATGATCAATTTATATTTTATATTTAAATTTATACAAAATTATGTCTGTAATTATAACACGAAAAAAATATGAAGTAATAAAGTAGAATTACAAAAGTTAAAAAAAAAGAAAAAGATAAATTAATGTATAAGTTGGCACGCAAAATACTAAATTACAAATGCATAAGAAATAAGTTTCATATTTAATTACTAGTGCCACTTACAAATATAATATTTTTATTTTATTTAAAGATAACTTAAGTTTTAAGATCATACATATATATTGTCATTTTTTCCAATAACTGCATTGTAAACAAAAAAGTAGCGACTCGGTTGATAACCCGGTTGTCCCCGTTTTATATTTTTTCAAAAGTTGTTTGTCCTATTAGCAAAGGTGTTCGATTGGGTCACCGATGGGAGAGGTGTTATTTAACTAGAGTGGTCAAAAATTCAAGCCACCATTCTAGTTTCAAAACAAAGCTGATCTAAATTATATTTCTAATTCTTAATTTTATGGTTGCCATTGTCTAATAAATTTGTATTTTATAGATTGACAAAAACATTAGCAGAAATAAAGTAAAAACATTAGAGTTGCTCCAAATTTTGGATAATATTAAGATCTTGTTGATCCACTGTGCAAAATTATATTTACATTGTGGTCGAACCAACAATAAGATTCCATCCACCACAGCCAATAATTTATGTGGTCGATTACTGGATTCCTTGTCATAACAGGTAAGATATTAATCAATATAATGCTAGTGGCAGTTAAAAATCCAAATTCCTAATTGGACTGTAGAGAGAGTTAATAAAACGAATAAGGGGAAAAATTTATATTATAAGACAAACATAGTTTTATCAATCCATCACCACCTGTAATTTATGTGGTCGATTATTGGATTCCATGTCATAACGGCTAAGATATTAATCAATATAATGCTGGTGGAAATTAAAAATCAAAATTCCTAATTTGATTTTACAAAGAGTTAATGAAACGAATAAGGGACAATTTCATAGTATAGCACAAGCAGAGTTTTATTAATCCAACTTGAGGCATCTCAAGCAACCAAAAGAATATTCCCTGGAATACTTCACACGGCATTCCTTAACAAAATTTTACAATAAGTGCTTTTATACCTTAAAAATAAAAATGAAGATTATTATTAAAAAAAAATAAGTCCTAAAATTAAATATCATTCGGGCAGCTAGGCACAAAGTCGGTCATATTGAGTATTTCATCATGTGATTAGTCGAGTTGTTATTGTTCTGTCTAAAACACACATAAGATTTTGAGTCTATTTTTGTACTTTTATTCTTAATTTTACATTATTTTAGTTAATATTTGAATTCTAAGTTACTAATATTTTTTTGTGCTAATTATAAAAAAAATTTAGAAAAGAATTACACTTGAAGGAGGAGTCTAATAGAGATAACTGCCTTTGAAGATTGTTTTGGTCAAGTTCAGAGCAAAATTTGGAGAAACCTATCAAACACAAAATTGAAGATATCGATATAAAGAATGCCTAAATCAGAGTTCACATGAGAAAATAACGACCCAAATACTAAAGATTGATATGGCAAATTTTATTAAATTTTTAGGGGAATATTGAAAATTTAGTTTCCTGAAAAATTAGGACTCTTAAGGTTAGACTTTTAAGTTTTTAGGATTGAGAGGGTTATATATATCTTCTTTGGGATGACTAGGTAGAAGATAGAGAATGGTTTTTTTTTTAAACAAAGACATTTTAGTAAACTCATGTTCAAGTTCGTCAGAGAAAACAGCGGATTCCAAAAAAAGGGTTAAATGATAACTTTTTTACAAATCTGAAGGGCTAAATATAAAATAAAAACAGAAGAGATGAATCACTAATTTTTGCAAATACGTAAGGGCAATTATCCATTGTTATTAATTTTCCCTGCAAGTGGCTGAGTGTACGAGGACTTATGTGTTGTTGTCGTGAATTGCTTGTATAATACGAGGAATCTAAGCAAAAAGAATCTAATAGCTTAGATCGAGACTGACATCTCCAATTTTTATGAACCTTCTTGTCGTTTTTGGTTACTTGAACCTCGCTCAGGTCACATATTCGAATGATATAGGTCAACTTATATCTCCATTTTTTTATACTCGTGACCTAATAGTCTAGTGGTACGAGGAGGTGTTGAGTTGGTGAATTCAAACTATGTCTTAAGCATAATTTGTAATAGAATAGGATTAGAATAGAATCTCAAAAAAAAAATATCTCCATTTTTATGAACCTGATACTTGAACCTCGCACAGGTCATATTCGAACATTATATAGGTCAACTTTCCCCCGAGACAGTGTTTAGTGAGTGGTGGTAAAACATATAGGGCAAATTATTCTTGGTTACTGGAGTTTAGTAATATCAATCGTCCGGTCCCTCAATTTCGAAATAAGATTTTTGATTTTGTTGTTTTCTTATTCAATTTTATTATTCTAGATCTTTCGTTGGCAATAATAAAAAAAATAAATGACTTTTATATCCTTAAAAATTCTTTACCGTATCGTTCTGGTTACCAAATCCATGCTCGGTTTCTAAGGCCATGTTTATTCGTGATTGTAACCAACTGGTCACCGGATGAAGAAAAACCTTCAAAATAAAAAAGAAAATAAGAAAGCATCCCAAATTGGGTTAAGTCAAAACTATACTTACCTTTGGGTAATTCGGTTCCACTGTGGACTATTATACGTCGCCGTCTGTGTGGGTTGATAAGTCGCTTTCTGCTGATGTTCCATGACCATGGTCCAATATAGTATTACTTTCACCCGCAAAAAAAAAGCCCAATTGCATGATTATGTCGTCTGGCCAAGTAGTTGCCGACCTGTTTTTTGTCCTTAATCCAAGTGGCCCATTAAATAACATTATCAGATGAAATAGATATTAGTGAATATAATTTGTGAAGTTATAACAAATAAAATATCTTTTGATAAAATTATGAAAAAGGAAAATTAGTATATTCCTTTTCAGTTCTCTAAAAATTCTGTAATTTTAATTTACATAATTTTTTATTTCTAATTTTGTATTCCAATTTTTTAATATTATTTTTTTACTTTATTGTATATTTTTCTTGTTATAAGTACGCACATGTAATTTTTGAATATTTATTACAATTTATGTGTAAATATAAATTGATTGATTAGATACAATACGTCAATAAGAAAAAAATTGCTCATTTTTATAAAAGGGTTGGGTTATATGTTGATGAAAAAAAGTTGTTATTGTCAGATCACACGAATAAACATTGTGAATTAAGATAATCTTATTTTCCAAGATGAATATTAGATAATAATTATGTTTAAAATTGTTGGAATCATTTATTATGGTCGGTAATTTTGTATGAAAAATGAAAAACATATTAATATATCTCTTAGTATATTTTTCAAATTACAGAGTCCGCGAGGGGACAGGGAGATTCATGAATTTTAGCATCAAACTTCCATCTAAGACCTCATCTTTTTTTCTACTTTTCACAAATTGGCCCATGATAATATCTACTAACCGCAATTGGCACCTCAAATTTGGAAGTTCCAGAGTTCCTACCTATTTGCTATTGATCATTCACAAATCGATCACTCTGACTTTGCAACTTTTACAATTGAGTACCACGTATGTTGCAACTTTTTGCTGATAGCTGATCGGATACGAACCATATACGTAGGCTTGACATCGGAGAAGGAAAAGAGGTCAACCACGAGAGATGTCCTAGATCCAAGCTTCTACAGAAGTGCATCAAGTACCTTGGTCCTGTAAGTTCGTAGCCGACCCACCCGCCTTTCGGGTGTTGCTGCATAAACTGATGAAGATTTCCTCTATTTCAATCTGTCAGGCTGAAAGGAAAGTGTACGAAGTAGTGATCGAAAATGGGAAGTTCAAGTACTGGGAAAGCGGCGAGCTTCTTCATACATCAGATGGTCCTAGAGATGCCAAGTGGATCTTTGTTCTTAGTACCTCAAAGAACTTGTACGTTGGGCAGAAGAATAAAGGGACATTTCAACACTCAAGTTTCTTGGCTGGTGGAGCCACACTATCTGCTGGAAGATTAGTTGTGGAACATGGTGTTCTTAAGGTAGATTTTTATGTCCCTTCGGGTCCTCGCCTGATCGAGATTTGAGTTGGCCATCTACTTATGTTGATTCTTTTCGACTTGATAGGCTGTTTGGCCTCATAGCGGACACTACCTCCCTACCGAAGAAAACTTTCAGGAGTTCATTTTCTTCCTCAGGGAGCATGATGTAGACCTTAGCATTGTTAAGGTAATAACATATGCTGCTCATTGTCGAATTTTTCGCATATGTAGTGTCTTAACACTGCTTGTGTTCTGCAGAAAAACCCGACAGAGGAGGACGAAGAATGTATTCGCCTAAATGGGAAGAACAAAGACTCGGAAGAAATGGACGGGAAGAATAAAGATGATAAGGACAATGCACAGACAAGTTCTGATGCTGCTAATTATTCACAAGGGTCAAGGTTGCCACGCATGTTCCACTCGAAGATCACGAGGCTTCAGATCCCGACAAGGGACGAAATCCTTGAGATGTTCAAGAGGGAGGCACTCAGGGTGCAGCAGACCTTCAGCAGCGGATCTCCGGACACTCCAACGGAAGAGGATTACGAATCGGCGGAGGACTCGTTCTTCTCGGAGGAAGACTTCATGCTTCCTAAGGTGACCCTCTTCGACGAGGGCGAGGACGAGTATGACGCGGAGCCCGTGCCAAGGGAAAAGATCCTGAGAAGGATAGACTCACACAAGGGAATGCAGTCATACCAACTGGCCAAGCAACTGTCGTCTACGTGGACGACAGGAGCCGGGCCTCGGATTGGTTGCATGAGGGACTACCCCTCAGAGCTCCAATGCTGGGCTCTAGAGCAGGCAAACTTGTCACCAAGATACCCATCTCCGCGAGGAACAGTTTGGTATAGTCCAAGACTTCCACCACCAACAGCGTTGACTCCGATCGCCAAGTTTGACAAGAAGGCTTCAAAGACAAGAAGTCGTCTTGGTTCAGACCAAGGGATGTGTCCATAAAATAGGATATGCCTTAGTTTGGTATTATTTTTTTAGATGGAAAGAAGAGTTTCTTCCATTAAAGGGATGCATCATCCACAGAGGTGTAGGGAATATAATGTATGTAGTTTCTCTCATTTTACATTATTTTTTAAATCATTCATTCACAAAGAAATTTTTTTTAATTACCATTTGATCAATGTCTTAAGGAGAAATGCATATAAAAGAAAGAAGATTTGAAAAGAATTGTTCACTACTACTCTTTACAAGCTCATTGAGCAACTCTTGGCCACAATATGCAATGCTGGAAATGGTTGAGATATTGGAATAAAAAACATACAATTACTTAGAGAGTTAAATTTTTTTCTCTCAAGTTTGCTCCCTAAGAGCATTCCTCTAGATAAATGGAAATAACGCAAACTCAGCATCCATTAGCTTCCATAAAAATTCGTAGAACACAAGGCATTCCTCCTGCAAAATGATGTCCATTTCCAAATTATTATCTAATTATGTCAAGGCAACTAAAGAGAAAACAGAGGAATTAGGTTGGGCTCCGTACCAACATTTACTACGAAGTGATAAAAAAACAAATTTACCATGGAGTTGGAAAATAATATGAGGCCAGCATAACATATGTTATGGGTGATTTTGGACGGTAGGGTAGCATTAAATATTTTTTTAGAATTGTTCATTTTTGTTTGACTAAGTATTTCTACATGTTCTCTAAAAAAATATTTCTACATGGAGAAACTACTCCTTATTTATAGTAACCAACAAAGAAAGAAATAAATTAGTCCAACCGAAAGAAAGGGTCACGGTTATAAAAAAACATGGTCAGACCACGAATTAGGCTAATCACAGGTCATTTTAACTCTAAAATCGACTTCTGATTTAAAATGTGATTAATGATGTGGATCACCGGTTTAATCAATTGTACTATTATGTTTTTATAACCATTCGATTTTGGCAAAAATAAATATATTTTTAGATTTAAAAGTAATTAAATTATGAACTTGATGTTTATATATTATAATTTTGCAAAAAAAATAGATAATTTCATAACTATTAATATTTTAAAACTAATTTTTATTTTTGAAAAATTGCGGGTCGACCTCCACTTCGTTCTTAAACCGTAGTATTATGCTAAAATAAGACAATTATGAAAGAGTAAAGCTACAATAAAGGAGAAAAATATTGGTGTTACTTTGTGAGTCATCTGTAAATATGTAATTTTTTTCGATGTTTCCTTTTAATCGTAATTTTTACTTATTGTGATAATTTAAAACTAATCATGGAAATTTAGTGCAACTGCATTCACTAGCAGCAACTACATACCAAAAGTTAATGTCAGATATAGCAATATACCTTTTCATAATTTGCTTTGTGCAGTTTCCATCCCTGAATACAAAATAAAATAGATCAATATAGAGTAATCTAATAAAATATCAAAATCTGAAAAGAAACAATGCTACAAGGAGTAGTATTACGAATGTGGCTCTAACATAAGGTAGAAATGAGACCTTAATTTAAAACTTATCACCAAAAGAAAATGAGGATGTACAAGGCAACTTTACACATCTAGGAGTCCACATCAAAAAAGATTATTACCTAGCGTACTTGATTTTTATCTCACCCTCGAGTCGGTTGGCAAGTTGAAAATCTTCTCTGATATGTCAGACTTCTTGCTCAATTTCTTATATTCCTAGACTTGTGATCTTAGTGCAGACTGGATTTGTAAACAAGGTAGGTTTGGAAAGGCTATCAAGGGACTGGACAATTAACTAACCTATGGTACTTGACAATCATTTGTATACAGACCAATCTAATATCGAGTAACTAACTTTAGGTGTTTAAAAAAAGAAGACTTGTGCTAGACAGACAGCCATTGCGATGTGGCGTATTGCTATTGTTTCAACAAATAGGTTTATAAGACTCAAAAAAGCAAATAGGTTTATAGGCTTAGCAACACTAACTTTAGTTGTTTTACTTTTATTGAAAATTAGATAAAGTGTTACTACTCCAAGATAATCACAAATTGCTATTGTTTAATAAATAGGTTTATTTTACTCAAAAAAGCAAATAAGTTTATAGACTTACCATAAATTGTGTTATCGGTAATCCAACTCATGTTGACCATGGTTTGAATTCCAATAGTAAATTTTAATGGTGAATTCGAATTTCTTAAAGCGTAATTCATATTCAATTGGCATTCAATTTAGATTTTTATGAGTATATAACCCAATTTTTTGACCAATCAAATTCGAATCCGATATCACCCTGATCCAACCCTTCCACACTAGCCCTAACGTCAAAGTAGAAACTAGAAAGCACACAAATCTTCAGCGTCTAACATATTTCAATATAAACTTTATAATAAATAACATCAATAAAATATTTATACCTGGAAGATCAAGCATAAAGCAAGAACTGTGTGTGTAGGTATCATAATACTACGCTTAAAATCCTGTTTCGACAAAATAAAAGACGAAACTAGGGTTAGTCTTTATATTAAACTCTAAAGAATTTTATAAATAGATAAATGTGGACATATGTTTACTTGAGGGAGGTATATAGCAGCCGATAAAGCGCCGATGTAACTTGTCAAGAGGAGAACACATCCAAAAATGGCTACATTCCTTACGCCAAATATTGTTGCCAATGTTCGTATATTACATCTGCAAAAATTGGGTTGAGATGTTATATCAAGCTTCTGTTGTTTCAATCACAATTTCTCAAATTATTAACCTAATTTTTTATTATAAAAGCATCATTACCAAAAAAAAGAGTTTATCAAAAGAGTATAAGATAAAATAACGATAGTCCATTTTTTGTTCTTATAACTAGCGAAGTGATAGAGGTAAATAAGTAACATAAAGATATTGGAAAAACTCACTTTCGATCTCCTTCCACATCAGAAAGATCTTTCAGAAAGGCGAATGCTGCTGCATATAATGCTGCGAAGATCGTCATGAATATAATATGTGGACTGCAACAAGTTAATCAAATGTACACGTATGAGAATTTCTCTTCAACTGCTTTGTCATATATAAACATGTGCTGGATTTTGTCATGATCAAAACAAAATATAAGTATCTGTTTAATGCTTCTAAATTACTGAATATAAGAGCCATTAAAAATGCAGTACATAAAATAAATCCAATTTGTTTTAAATTATTATTTTTAGATATCAACAGTTTAAATTACTTCAACAAATTAAATAGAATTATTACCTCACAATAAATGGAAGCCCCAAGCTGGCTTTGGCGGCGAGTGATGCACCTAAAACCAAACAACATGCTCGCCGCTGCAAAAGCATATATATTTCACAAAATTATTCAGTCACGTGTGCTCACTAAATATCGAAAAAAAATTGTAGAATAGTTGCTAAAATGTTTTTCCTAAATGATCACTAACCACTCACTAGTCTCTCTTATGGCCGTTCCGTCAAATTTTGATGGTGAAATTCGGAGTGCAACAATACTAAAAAGAGTTTTTTTGTTTCATTTAAATATCTAAAAATATAAAATATAAAAACTAGATAAAAGTTTAAAAATAATTATCATAATTTAAAAAAATAATTATGTAGTTCTCAAAATGTTGTTACGGTAAAAACACATAATCTAATATATATATATATATATATAGATATATATATAATTAGGTTGTCTGTAACGAAGCCGTACTTACCAAGACAAGAAGAAGAATGTTTGTGAGAGGTGATCTACTCTTCATCCTGATTGGGGGAGCAGAATACACTGTCCCTAGGATGAGATTAAAGTAGATTGTAAAAGCAAATGCACTAGAATTTAGTGAGCCACCAGCTACAATACCAACGGCTACAAAACTTATCATTAGCAACCACGCTGATTCAAGTGACAAATCTCCTGATGCTAAGGGTAGATTTGGTTTGTTAATCCTGCAACATAAACAAAATTGTTTGAATCTTCTGAACCTTAAGACGTTTCCTAAAATGAATTTTAGGAAGTCACAATTTGCATGAGTTTTAATTTTGCCAAAATGCAATAAAGTAAAGTCGTGTGGAAAGACAGAATTAAAAAATTTGGAGAGCGAAAACATTAAAAGAAATATCTAAAAAAATTTAAACTTTGATTTTAATTTGTAAATTAGACTAAATTTTTAGTGATATCAATTTCTAATTTTAATAGATATATACATTAAAAAATAAATTAATGTTGAAGCCACTGTTGTTTACCCCGTAAAAAGTTGTTGCAAGTGGTTTTGAGAGATGAGCAAACACATGTTCAAGTCATACTTTTTATAAATACTACTATACTCAAGCTCATCTTTTGTAACACACAAAAAGGAGTTTAATCCTTAATTTCTTTTTCCAGTTATAAGTAATGTCCTTCTAACCATTCATTAGCCGTGAAGTATTTGCAGAATGAATGCATGTTTTTTGGTAGAAAGTTTTCCACGGTTTGATATAACTATGGTTATACACGACGACGTACTTGTCTACATCAATGTCGAAGATCTGATTGATGCCCACGACGTAGCCATCCACACATAGCATAGCAACAAGGCCCGCGAATGCCTTCAACAGTTGTGACCAGTTCAATACAGTTGAGTGATCGATCATCGTTCTTACCAGGATAGCACTGTTCACAAAATTCAGGAGTGTATCAAAGTTACCCAACGGCACAAGACTGTAATAATAAATTAAGGGAGTTGTTTCTAAAAAATTACTTTTACAAAAAATCAACATCACTTACGCGAACCCTATAACTGTTCCACGGGGAACTCGAAGTCTTAGGAATCTCCGCATCACATCGCTGAAATTCACAATTTTCTCCACAACCGAGTACGATTTTGAAGCCTGCCGTATTGAAAAATCTTTCAATCATAAGAAGGTGACGAGGTGGTGAACATATAATTTTTAACTCATCCAGGTTTTGGGTTGTCCTTATTACTTTTTATTTTTTTTGATAAACAGAGGTTTATCTATTTTTTTAAGGCATTAAATACTAATTAAACATTAGCCTCTTATGTTCGTCTTGTACTTGACTAGAGTGTGCACAACTATGATACCAATATTGTGCGAAACTAATCTCTAGGCTTCCACCCCAAAAAAAAAATCTCCAGGCACCATTATAACACTTGCACCGATTTTTTTCTTCAATAAATAGATACTTATACATTTCTGAACTTGAGCTCTAATCCTAAACTAAAATCTCAAAACCGACATTTATCATTTGAATCAGGCCACAACCATAATACTTGTAGTACTTGTAAAAATGATGATATCTGCTAATAGTAAATACCAACGAATGCCAAATTGAACGGAGAAAAAATAGGGCAAGTAATAGTATAAATTTGTCAAAACACCGAAAAAGAACCATTTAATTTACTGTAATAGGGAAAACATTTGCGACCGAATTAACTTTTTTCATAACCTGTACTGTCGTGGTACGACGTTTATTATTCTCATTAGGCGGAATTGCCAAACAATTAACAACTCCCCGAGGCTGAAAATTAGTTGCGGAAAAAATCTGAGTGGAGTTGGCTAGATTAGCAGAGAGCTGTCGTCTGCCGAAAGTTGCTATCTTAGGTGGCCGACAGGTGACTTTTTTCCAAGCGTATGGAGCTGAAAGTTTAGAAGAATGGAAAGGTGAGAGAGAGATCTCCATTGCAGCTGAAGACCTGGAATAGGGTGACTCCTAAATTTTGCGGGTCTGTTATTGCTTTTATAATATAAATAAAGGAGACAGACTTCATCTATTCGATATTAAATTAAGTTTAGTTTTTGTAAAAAAATATATAGATCATTACATTTTTTTATATCCATTTCAAAATCTAAAATAGTTTGTAGGCCGAGTTAATTTATAAATATTTTTATAAACAATATTAAATAATTTAAATATTACCACAAACGAAATTAGATTGAAAAATTGGTCGGGTCGATCAATCGACAAATCAAACCCAACCTAAACTACAAAACTTACAACACGACCTAAACTACCTTCATCAATAACACCAACCTAATTAATATTTTAATAAATAATTAATATATCTCTCGTTTATTAATATGTATTATCTATGATCAATTTATATTTTTATATTTAAATTTATACAAAATTATGTCTGTAATTATAACACGAAAAAAATATGAAGTAATAAAAGTAAAATTACAAAATTTAAAAAAAAAAAGAAAAAGATAAATTAATGTATAAGTTGGCACGCAAAATACTAAATTACAAATGCATAAGAAATAAATTTCATATTTAATTACTAGTGCCACATACAAATATAATTTTTTTATTTTATTTAAAGATAACTTAAGTTTTAAGATCATACATATATATTGTCATTTTTTACAATAACTGCATTGTAAAAAAAAGTAGCGACTCGGTTGATAACCCGGTTGTCCCCGTTTCATATTTTTTCAAAAGTTGTTTGTCCTATTAGCGAAGGTGTTCGATTGGGTCACCGATGGGAGTGGTGTTATTTAACTAGAGTGGTCAAAAATTCAAGCCACCATTCTAGTTTCAAAACAAAGCTGATCTAAATTATATTTCTAATTCTTAATTTTATGGTTGCCATTATCTAATAAATTTGTATTACACTGTACAAAATTATATTTACATTGTGGTCGAACCAACAATAAGATTCCATCCACCACAGCCAATAATTTATGTGGTCGATTATTGGATTCCTTGTCATAACAGGTAAGATATTAATCAATATAATGCTAGTGGCAGTTAAAAATCCAAATTCCTAATTGGACTGTAGAGAGAGTTAATAAAACGAATAAAGGGACAAATTTATATTATAACACAAACATAGTATGTGGTCGATTATTGGATTCCCTGTCATAACGGCTAAGATATTAATCAATATAATGCTGGTGGCAATTAAAAATCAAAATTCCTAATTTGATTTTACAAAGAGTTAATGAAACGAATAAGGGGACAATTTCATAGTATAACACAAGCAGAGTTTTATTAATCCAACTTGAGGCATCTCAAGCAACCGAAAGAATATTCCCTGGAATACTTCACACGGCATTCCTTAACAAAATTTTATAATAAGTGATTTTATACCTTAAAAATAAAAATAAATATTATTATTAAAAAAAATAATTCTTAAAATTAAAATCATTCGGGCAGCTAGGCACAAAGTTGGTCATATTGAGCATTTCATCATGTGATTAGTCCAGTTGTTATTGTTGTGTCTAAAACACTCATAAGATTTTGAGTCTATTTTGTATTTTTATTTTTAATTTTATATTATTTTAGTTAATATTTGAATTCTAAGTTACTAATAATTTTTTGTGCTAATTATAAAAATAATAATTTTAGAAAAGAATTACACTTGAAGGAGGAATCTAGTAGAGACAGCTGCCTTAGAAGAATATTTTGGTCAAGTTCAGAGCAAAATTTGGAGAAACCTATCAAATACAAAATTGTAGATCTTTCTTTCGATATAAAGAATGCCGAAATCAGAGTTCAGATGAGAAAATAACGACCCAAATACTAAAGATTGATATGGCAGATTTTATTATTATAAAATTTTTAGGGGAATATTGAAAATTCAGTTTGTGAAAAATTAGGACTCTTAAGGTTAGACTTTTAGGTTTTTAGGATTGGGAGAGTTATATATATCTTCTTTGGATGACGAGGTAGAGATAGAGAATGTTTTTTTTTTTTAACAAAGACATTTTAGTAAACTCACGTCCAAGTTTGTCAGATAAAACAGTCAATTCCGAAGAAAGGGTTAAATGATACATTTTTTTACAAATCTGAAGGGCTAAATATGAAACAAAAACAGAAGAGCTAAATCACTAATTTTCGCAAATACGAGAGATTGAGGGCAATTATACATTGTTATTAAGTTTCCCTGCAAGTGGCTGAGTGTACGAGGACTTCTGTGTTGTTGTCGTGACTTGCTTGTATGTAAGGTGGAGGTGTAAATATCTCGATGAATAAAATTCTACCTTTCAAAAAAAAATCGACACTTTTGGAATCGTGATAAATGATAATTACTCAATTATTCAAGATTAACAATATTATTTTCATAGGTGTACAATATCAAGTGTACCAATTAGTTATTTGGGTGATCTTTTCTTGATAAATATAATTCACTTATAAAAAGTTTTTAGATCAACAATATGTATTTCGTTATCTGGACTTGCATGATACGACACTGATTATCTGCATCGGGCGTAATTATCGAGTAGTTAATAACTCTCCGGGGGCGAAATTTAGTTGAAGGAAAAATCTGAGAGGAATAACCAGAGATTTGTCCTCTACCTAAAGTTGATGTCTTAGGTAGATGACGATTGACTTCTTTCAAAGGATATGAAGATGAGAGTTTACAATAATAGAAAGGTGGGAGAAGAGAGAGCTCCATGTCAGCTAACGATATGGAATATGGTGCTTCCTAGCTTTTGTCGGTATGTATATATACTTGTATAATACGAGGAATCTAAGCAAAAAGAATCTAATAACTTAGATAGAAACTGACATTTCCATTTTTTATGAACCTTCTTGTCGTTTTTGGATACTTAACCTCGCACGGGTCATATTCGAACATTATATAGGTCAACTTTCCCCCGAGACATTGTTTAGTGAGTGGTGGTAAAACATATAGGGCAAATTATTCTTGGTTACTGGAGTTTAGTAATATCAATCGTCCGGTCCTTCAATTTACAAATAAGATTTTTTGATTTTTCTGTTTTCGTATTTAATTTTATTGATATCGAACTTTCGCTGACGATAATAAAAATTAAATGACTTATATATCCTTAAAAAATTATTTACCGTCCCGGGCCATCGTTCTGGTTACCAAAAATGCATGCTGGGTTCTAAGGCCATGTTTATTCGTGATTGTAACCAACTGGTCACGGGATGAAGAAAAACTTTTAAAATAAAACAGAAAATAAGAAAGCATCCCAAATTGGTTTAAGTCAAAACTATACTTACCTTTCGGTAATTCGGTTCCTCTGTTGACTTTTATTCGCCGCCGCCTGTGTGGGTTGATAAGTCGCTTTCTGATGTTTCATGACCATGGTCCAATATAGTATTACTTTCACCCGCAAAAAAAGAAAGCCCAATTGCATGATTATGTGGGCTGGCCAAGTAGTTGGCCGAACTGTTTTTTTGTCCTTAATCCAAGTGGCCCATTAAATAACATTATTAGTTGAAATAGATATTGGTGAATATAATTAGTGAAGTTATAAAAAATTAATATATCTTTTAATAAAATTATGAAAAAGGAAATTTTTTTTTCAGGTCTCTAAAAATTATCTGTAATTGTAATTTACATGATTTATTTCTTTCTAATTTTGTATTCCAATTATTAATTTTTTACTTTATTGTATTTTTTTCTTGTTATAATTACGTACATGTTTTTTGAATATTTATTAAAATTTATATGTAAATATAGATTGATTAGATACAATACGTGAATAAGAAAAAAATGCTCATTTTTACTAAAGGGTTGGGTTATATGTTGATGAAAAAAATTTGTTCTTGTCAGATCACACCAATAAACATTGTGAATTAAGATAATCTTATCTTCCCAGACGAATATTAGATAACAATTATGTTTAAAATTGTTGGAATCATTTATTATCGTCGGTAATTTCGTATGAAAAATGGAAAAACATATTCATATATCTCTTAGTATATTTTTCAAATTACAGAGTGAGCGGACCGGGAGATTCAAGAATTTTAGCATCAAGTACAACTTCCATCTAAGTCCTCAACTTTCTTTCTATTTTTCACAAATTGGCCCATTATAATATCTACTAAACGCAATTGGCACCTCAAATTTGGAAGTTGCTCGGAGTAGCCCAATGAATCCAAGAAGTTGCTCGGCTTGTTACTGCTGCAAGCAGAATAACAGTTCTCTGCCGTTCCCCCGTCGCCTTCTCGAAAACTCGAAATGAAGAAAACAATCACAGCTAGTTCTCTGGTTTGAGCTTAGATGAAAGGGAAGAGGGCGTACTCGGCGTAGAAAAGATTCCATATAAACCGGTAGAAAGCCGAGATAGCTTCCTGCACAAAAGGAATCACAAAATGATCATCAGTGATCAGACTGACAATATTCTTCATATTAATTACTTGCATCATATGATACATTCAAGGAGACAAAGACAGTTCCAAGGAGCATCATCAACAAGGATAAAGAATAATGCAGAATTGACTTGGCTGCGGGTTCAAGAAAAAGCATCCATTCCGCTCATCGATGTACATTTAGGTCAAATGCTCAGAAAATGACCAACAGCTACCTGATTTTAGGCAAATTATTGCTTAATCATGGAAGAAAAGAAAGCTCGAGTTCAGATTAAAAAAATGACAGTGGTGATTTGGTTCCCGGCAATGGACGAAATACTTGTTCCAGCTAGCATAATGAAGCATTCGGGCAGATCGAGTATTATAACATGCAGCAAAGGATTTACCTTGGTGTAATTTGCTTGTTCGAGTGCCCAGGCCTGGGAAACATTAAATTGCACAGAATATCAGTTATTAAGAAATTCGGCAAATGACAGTCTGCATGTTAAGTATCTAATTATAAAGAACAAAAAACAAAGAAGAGTCACGACGCTGATAGAGCATTATATGCTTTATGGGATTTAGGATTTGAATCAAAAGATGGGTCACCTAACAACAGAATAATAAGATGGACCGATCCAAGCAAATACGTGTGTATGCGGTGGAACTGACCTGAAATATCAGGCACAAAGCAAGGATACTGTGTGCAGGTATCATCAAACTACGCCGGAAAGCCTGTAGAAGATATGGTAGGAGTTGGTAACCTAAGTTCGAAGTTATTCGACAAACAAGTCTTATGTCAAGGAAAGTTGGGAAGATTCAAAGATAAGTTCCTTACTTGAGGCATGTAAATAGCAGCTAAGATAGCACCGACATAGTTCAACAGCAAAAGTCCAGTACCGAGAAATGCAATATTTCTTACTCCAAGAGTTGTCGCCAAAGTTGATATCTGAAATCTGCCAGGAATCAAACCCAAATGAGACCACAAGGTCATCAAGAGTCTGCAACGGCTCCCATGGTTTCCATGATTATCACACACAAAAAGGACATGTTAACTATCAATATATTTTTCGATGATTTTGGTTGCTTCATTGGTCTTCTGAAGTCATTTCTGCAGATACCTTAGTGCATTTGGTCAGCGAACACTTACAATGCATGATCTACTTTGCTTACAGAAAAGGCCAAGGTTCTGATGGAAGTACAGAGATTCATGCTTCATTTCATCCAGGAAACTATTGTAAGCAATAAGCTAGCATAAAGAAAAGAATACTAAAAGGAAGCGAAAATTGAGATTTGCTACTCACTTGCGATCCCCCTCCACATCAGGAAGATCTTTTGTTATGGCAATAACCAATGCAAACAATGATACAAAGCTTGTAATGAATGCCACCGGTGAACTGCAGAAAGTTGTTCAACTGATGTTATCTAAGCTATTATAGAAACTTAGGGATCCTAGAACATAAAATGTGAAAATTAAGTACATCCTTTTGTCTTAGATCACCAGGACATTGTTTCCATTTTCGTGACATCAACAAAACTGCTCAAATCTCCGGATAACTGTTTCTGCTATCCCGATAACTCTACTGGATAAGGTTACTGTATGGAAGTACCTCCACACAAATGGAAGTCCTAGAGCTGCTCTTGTGGCATGGTATACGCCAAAATTGAGAAGAAACCCCCTTACCTGAAATGGTCCAAGTGAGAGAAATCACAGCACAGACTGCATTACCAAGGAGACTTGCAACTACATTTAAGATCAGAGTTATGAGGACGACTAGTGCAAAAATTAAGGAAGAATACTTTTTCTCCCATTCTTTTTCTAATTCCCTAAAGTTTAAGCTTGTACACGCCAAATCACATTAACTAACATCAGGGTCTGGCGGCGATAAGTTGGTCTGCCGGGCAAAGATGAACAGATTTTACAATTTACCCTAAAGCAACCAATAGGCAAACAAACAAGCAGCACAAGTCCTACCAACAATAGAAAAGCAGAAAAAATCCAATTTGATTTCCAAAAATTGTATGGAAGCGTGTTCCACCAACAACTATAGGTATGGGTTGAGGAAGGGGCACTTACCGTGGCAATTATAAGAAATGCTACAACGGCAAATCTCTTCATCCTAAATGGAGGAACAGAATAGATAGTACCCAGGAAAAGACCAAATGTGTACAATTTAGTAATGAATGGGCCGAAGTTCACGCCAACAATGAGAACACCAGCCACAGCAAAGAGTATCACCAAAAGCCATGCAGACTGTACAGAAAGATCACCAGCAGCTATCGGTAAGTAAGGTTTATTAACCCTGCAAATAAAGAATTAAGAGTGAGCAACTGTAGCCGAGAACCTTGGAAACTATGAGGAAAAAAAAGAGTAAACTGTAAGCAACATACTTGTCAATTCCAATATCGTATATTTGATTGATCCCAACTATATACCCATTTCCACAAATGAGAGCCAACAATCCTGACAAGGCCTTTAAAACCAGAGACCACCTTATCAAATGAGGATTCTCAATCAATGCCCTTGCCACCAACGCTCTATCAAGATCCACCAATCGTGAAATTAGAGAGAGTGAAATGGGAGCGACCAATGGAAGCTTACATAACTGTGATCAGCACAAACAAGAATAATCAAGCACTTACGTGGACCCAAGGGCTGTCCCTCGAATCGTATGAGGCCTTAGGAATCTCCAACACGCGTCTCTGAAATCTACAATCTTTTTAGACACCGGATCAGACCCAGAAGCGCCAGCTTCACTGCAGGCCTGAGCAGAAGCTACTTTCGCATCAAAGCTGTGAGCAGATGGATAAGCAATACTCATGATGGCTCAAACAAACATTTTAACCTACTGTCTTCCTAAGTTAGTTTCTTACTCACAAGCTCGCATTCAGCTTTCTGGGTCTACAACCAGTCTCACATTTGCAAACAAGTAATAACACAAGCCCGGACATAACTAGGTAGAACCTCGACACTTTAACCTATGGCCTTAAAAGACCGCGGCTCATAAACACGTTAACATCGAAGCTCTGACACCCATGGTCTGTCCAGGTAAATCATCATGTCCTCCACTTCTTATGACATGAGAACAACACATTATCCAAGATAGGGGATCATCCACACTCATAAATAGGCCCAACACGGTTCTCATTTCCAATGTGGGATTCTCTTCACCACGCAAACGAAACAGGGGCCGTGCGATCACAACAGGCCATACATCTCGTTAGAGCAATTGGCTCCGATACCATACAGAAATTTAGAAATTTCCATATCCTACACAAAACCTTGAGATAATGAGTAGATGAATCATCTACACTTATTTACACTTATAAAAGGTAAAACCCACTTGCCACCTCTCATGTGAAATTCTCTCCAACAAGACCGAGTTTATCTAACAGCAGGTTGAGCTAGCCTAATCCGAGGTCTCGAATCAACATATTGCAAAGCAGCTAACTGCCCCATTTGTGGTCCTATTAGGCCAAAAGTCGGATTAGTGGAACTAGTGAATTCAAACAAAAAATCTTGAAAACCAGAAAAGCCAGGGGAAACTAAGAACCCAAACAAAAACAAGAAAGGTACCCGAATAGAACAAGGCATATATCGCCTACTTGAGGAGCAACTCCGGCCAGCTCGAAGACCGCCCAACGAGGCCGAGACGGTCAACCTTCGAAACTTAAAGACGGGAGGACCAATGGGTGGGTTTGCTTCGAGGGCCGAACTGGGTAGCCGAGAGGGGTTGACCCTAAGAGAGGACGGGAAAATGGAGAGCTCCATCTTTTAAAACGCAGAAGCAGGAACATATAAAAAAAAAGGTACAATATCAGGCTTAGGAGTAGCCTAGGTGTGGATGAGAGAGAGAGAGAGAGAGAGAGAGAGAGAGGTGAAAGGTTAGTGGTGGGTGGTGGACGGAAGCAACTCTCTCGGGCAAATTACCTCTTTGGACAGTCAAGGTAAGTCTGACTCGCAATTTGGTCCACCGTGCTTTTTCCGACGACAGTTGATTTTTGCAAAGACCATAAATTGAACTGTTGTAACTCGAAGAAAGAAACTCAACTGTTGTGATTTCTCTTGAAATCATATTCGGGGTGTCCGTACATTGAGTCGATTGGATTAATACAAATTTAAGTTTGTCAAAATTTTAAGATATTAATATTATCTCGGTCAAATTTTAACATTGTTATATACATGTCTTGATGTTCAAGACATGAGATTATGTTATAACAACTTTTAGAAAGTGTGAAGTTTGTCGTTTCACAGTTTCACACACACACACACATATATATATATATGTGTGAGATTTAAAATTCATGTATTATGGTGTCACAGTCATTAGCGGAAAACTGTTTGTGATGTGTCATAGAAACGACGCCATTTTTAAACAATCCCAGAAAGTTGAGTTGTCTTGAAGATAAATTCGATAACAATCCTTGATTGATTTATTTTTCAAAACCCATTTATTCAACATATCTCAATTTCAATTATAGGAACCAACCACTCCACAGTCTCAACCCCAAAAACATCAACCAAAGTACCCAATACTTTTCTAATTCTTTGCCTAATTGATCTAGTTGGTATATATATGCGTAGATTTTTGTGACTTATGGAGAGGTAAAACTAAATCCAATGATCAATATTAATAATACTTCATGAAAAAAAAAAAGCAATTACCACATTTTGTAGCAACGGTTCATAATATATCCAACGGCTCACAGCAGGTAGATAAGAAGCGAGCCTATACGCTACGGCTACCAGCTGAGGTACCTGACTTTACAATGAAATCTCAACCTCGGTGTCAAGGCACGAGATCGCATTTAGAAGAAACTCATGGGCGTTGTCCAGGTCATCCTTCTCTTTGGCGTACATCGCCTTCTTAAGCTCCAGCGACTGCTCTACTCTTTCACGCTCAATCCTAGCACTTTCATAGACGGTGTCTTTGAAGTCGGCACATGCTCTAAAACTAGTCAGGCGTCTTTGCTCAGCTTCGGTGAGCTGAGACTGAAGTTCAGATGCTCGTTCTTGTGCAAGAGCCAACTCCGCCTGGAGCCTGGATACCTCGTCTTCTGCCGTTGTGGATACTTTCCTCTTGGCGTCTCGCTGTTGCCTGGCCTCCCAGTATTCGGTTGACATGGTCTTAATGGTCGCATCCGCAACCTCGAAGGCCTTGGTGCAAGCTTCAATGTCCTTCTCGTCCGTAGTGATGCCTTGGAGCAAGTCGTGGCGGACCTTGTACCTGAAAAGAAGAAGTCATTAGTAAACAAAGTTTGCTATTGAAGAAATGTAGGAAGAGCACCAGAAGCACCTGCTGACAGTGCCCGCAATGTCGGTGCTCAGCTTGGAGATCATGCTGATCATCTCCTCGGGAAGGAGGCCCGATCCTTGTGCTTTCAAGGTCTCAAGAGCCTTGAACACTGCTAATGGAGGTTTGGCATTCGAGTCAACATCTTTCAAGTCTTTGACGTAGTGCAGGTAACACACCACCGTGCTTAGAGCGTTCAGAATCTCTGCCCATTTAGACATAGGTGTCTTGGCAGTTGTAGCGCTTGATGCCAGGACATTAATCCGACTCTTTTTGCTGATGGGGAATGTAATCCCGATGCTTTCAAAGAGAGCCTGACAAGTTACTCAAATGATTAATGCACGAGCATGCATGCATAAGAGAGCAAGGACGAAGAAAGAAAACATACCAAGTCAGAGTCGTCATCATCGTCTGGGAGAGCATTTGGAGCAGGGGGAGCACGTTCCTGGGAAACTGGCAAAGATGAAGCCCTCGATAGAGATCTCTATAGAAAGAACCAACAAAACACATGATAGGAAATATAGAAGTGATCAGCAACTAAGAAGTAGAAAGAGTAGCGCATTACCAGAGCCTCGTTTCTGGCTTGGGATGAGGAATCATTAGAAGGTACTCCTGCACAAGATAAAACCTTGAGAAAAATCACATGAGATAGAGACGAAAATTGTGTAAACGGGGTATCTATAACTACCTGTTCTCGGAAGGACCTTAGTGACAACAATTTCAACCTCAATGACAATTGTATCATTTACGAGATAACCTCTAGTAGAGTCATTAAGATCCCTGAGGGACATGAATGATGTGAAACCCCAGTCACTATCTATCTCATTAAACTGATGCTGTGTATCTGCACATGTAGAGAAAAATCCAAAGCATGAGGGACTGACTGATTTCAGTTTTATGTCAGTAGGTAATGGCACAATCATAGCCCCATTGATGGCTAAACTAAAGCATGTTTGCAAGAGAGAGATCGCTGAGAATCAAATCTACTATCGATACCTATCATGAGTCAGTAATCATAGGTTAACCAAAAGGAGGATATACCTTTCCTAACCGAAAACTTATTATTGATATGATTGACCACCTGAAAGCTGAACTGAACATATCTACTCCATCCATTTGGTAATGAGGAGGCATCCGCGACGTCTAAGTACACAGACAAGTAGTCCACATCGTTGTCCACATTGTTGTCCACATTGTTGTCCACGTTATTGTCCACATTGTTGACCACATTGTTTCCCTTGGGGAAAATGAGAATCCGCCTATGATAAGAGAGAGATTCCCCAGCCAACATAATAAAAAAACCACTGGCAAATAATTCACTTATATATTTTGAAATCCCAAAGAGAATAGCATGTAACTATACCACTTATAGTCATCGAGGATAAATACATCCGAGTAATGCTTCTTCGTGGTCAGCCGAGTGAAGTTCTCAATAATCCAGGTGAATTTCATGGTGGGTGGTTTATACACAAGATGGTTGCCCACCTTACTAGCCGGCTCCGCTCCTACCGCTGCACCCGCCATTAGCGCAAAAAGAACCACAACCATTCAACAAAACAGTAAACAAACAAAACCCTAACACAGTCTTGACAAAACTTTGAAATTCCCCCAAACAAACACTCCTTTAGTTAAAACCCTAAAAACCTATAATTAAACCTAAACCCCCAAGGCAAATCAGCGTAAATGAGAGGAACCTGAACGGACTCCACCGCCACCGGTGGACTTACGACGGCCGCCTTTACACTTTCCTCTTACCTGCAATAACAAAAGCCAAGCCAGGATTCCCGAAACTGCAAGTGGAGAAAGCGGCGGAGAAGCCAGACAGAGAGAGAGAGAGAGAGAGAGAGAGGGAGAATGACGGACCTGTACCGGGATCGTGGGAAGCGACGGCGCCGGTTCTTTTCTCTTCATCTGTCTCCGGCGAATTATAAGGCCTAGATTTTGGGGTGATGAAGCGGAGGAAGCTGCTGTGGGGAACAGGCCTGGGTTTTTGGCGAATTTGGCTTGGCTGGGGACAACTAAATGGGTGTCCCCATATGGGGACACCAATATGGGCCATTGGATCTTGAGAAAATCAGATCCAATGGTTCATAATCCATTAAGGGCATTATTGACTTTTATCCTAACCCACTACCCAAAATTGGAGAGAGAAAGGTGTTTTATTCAAAAATTGAAAGTTGATTGGAGAGAGAAAGGTGGGTTATTAAAAAAAAAGGAATTTGATTGGAGAGAGAAATGTGAGTTATTCAAAAATTGGAAGTTGATTGGAGAGAGAAACTTTAAATTTAAAAAGTTGGGTGGTTTTACTAAAGAAAAAACCACTACGTAATAACGAAAAAACCAGTACGTCAAAAAGCTAAAACCCGTAGGTCTGAACGAGAAAACCAGTAAGTTATAACGACCAAACCAGTACGTCAGAAAGAGAAAATCAGTAAGCCATAATTAGAAAACCAGTACGTCATAACTAGAAAACCAGTATGTCACCAAGAGAAAACCAGCACGTCAAAAAGAGAAAACCCATAGGTCTGAACGAGAAAATCAGTAAGTCAAACTGACCAAGCCAGTACGTCAGAAAGAGAAAACCAGTACGTCTACAAGAGAAAACCAGCACGTCTACAAGAGAAAACCAGCAGGTCAAAAAGAGAAAACTCATAAGTCTGAACGAGAAAACTAGTAAGTCATAACGACTAAACCAGTACGTCACCAAGAGAAGACCAGTAAGTCATAACGACCAAACCAGTACGTCACCAAGAGAAAACTAGTAAGTCATAACGACCGAACCAGTACGTCACCAAGAAAAAACCAGTAAGTCATAACGACCAAACCAGTACGTCATAAAGAGAAAACCAGTAAGTCATAACGACCAAACCATCACCAAGAGAAAACCAGTAAGTCATAACGACCAAACCAGTACGTCAAAAAGAGAAAATCAGTAAATCATAACGACCAAACCAGTACATCACCAAGAGAAAACCAGTAAGTTGATTGGAGAGAGAAATGTGGTTTAATTGGAGAGAGAAACTTTGAAGTAAAAAGGTTTGGTACTTTTACTAAATCACCCTTTATACTATATTGGATTTATGTAGTCCCCATATGGGGACTAAAAACTAGTCCCCAATGAATCCACTCCCGTTTTTGGCGGGCTACTTTCCAAGCGCGCGGTTATATTTAGCATAATATACGGTTATTAATTGATTTTTTTTAAGGGGAAACCCGCATAGAATAATGCAAGAAGTAGAAACAAAGAATAACAAAGGACGTACACGAATAAGCGCACCGGTTATTCATTGATTTTTTTTGAAAGTGGTTATTCATTGATTGGAGTCGGATAAAATTGTTGACAAAAATATTTCCGTGGTTAGGTATCTACTCCCATAGTAACTAATAAGTATTCTCCTAAGAAATGGTAAATAATGTTGAAGATCCATTGCACAATACTTCTTATAAAAATTGCGTTCCACTTTGCTGGACTTTACTCTTTAGAATAATCGACTTAGTATATGCATATATCTATATGTTCAAGTTCTAGCAGTGTCATCATATACAAAATTTATAATTAAAAGATCAAGATATCGGATGTTGAACCATATCTTTCCGAAATTCTGGTCCGATCGTAGACCGCTATCGTGGACCATGTCGGGTCTAAATTTCGGACAACGGTTAGACTGCTCAAAATACAATAGGAAGCAATTCTCTCGGGTGAATTACCTCTTTGAACAGTCAAGGTAAGTGTGACTCGCAATTTGGTCCTCCACCTTTGTCGCGCTTTTGCCCACGACAGTTGATTTTTGCAAGACCATAAACTGAACTTTTCAAAAAACTTAACTGTTGTTGTTCCTCAAAGAGATAAACTGAACTGTTGTGATTCCTCTTGGGGTATTTGTATGTTCATTCCATTGGCTGATACAAATTTAAGTTGGTCACAATTTCAAGATATTGATGTTATCTTTATCGAATTTTAACATTATTGTATTCATGTCTTGATATTCTAAGACGTTAGATTACGTTATAACAATTTTTAGAAAGTGTACTTTATTACTTTGTGGTTTTTGATTCTACATGAGTGTAATTTAAAATGTATCAAACACATCAAAAAAATTCTGTGGTTTCACGATCATGACACACAGGGGCAAAAGCTAGAAAATTTAGCAAGTGGAGTCAATTTCTAATTCTCTTAAGATTTGATTTTTAATTTGTAACTTAATTATTTTTTGTGAGATCAATTTCTAATTTTAATAGGGACATATATTGAAAATATAACAAATTATAAAAAAAATACACAGAGATACCATGTAGTTTTACCGATTGTCACTTAAATACTTTGTGGTTTAAAAACCGTAAAACAAGTCCAATTTATTTCAATTTTTATCACCGACCGATCCCGAGCTCTGGTCCAATTTAATTTTGTCGTACGAAATTGTTATAAGTCTGCATGGACTGCCACATGCTTTATAATAATGCAACTTATAGTCATCAAAGATAAATACAACCGAGTAAAGCTTCTCTGTGGTCAACCCAGAAAAGTTCTCAATAGTCTACATTAATTTCACTATATTTTTTACAAGAAAGGGTGTCAGGGAAATCGATCACTCTTCTAACTTTCTCATTAGAAATGCGTACTCGGAAGTAAATCCAAACAACAAAACACATACACTTGATTGCAGAGGAAGCAATCACATACACGAAGCACAAAACAAACAATAAAGAGTAACAAAGAGACAAGCTATTTGGTCACCCAATTTGATGGCACAACGATCTACGTCCGCAAATTTCTAAACCAAAAAAAGATTTACTATATTGACGAGTTATAACCACTCATTACAATTAATACTTTGTACAAGTATCCTTCGGTCACTTAGAGAGCTCCCCTACTCTAGCCACTCTTTTTTGTCACTTTGCTTTTTATTCAAGAAAAAACATACTTTTTAGAGCTTCACTCGTTCTTATTTTGTATATGGAAAAAACCTAACCACTCTTCAGAGTTTCACCCACACATCTCTTTTTTATGGGGCAAGACATATTCAGCCCTTAAACTTATTCACTCTTATCTTGTCTAAGGGAGAAAGATATTGCCTTTGAAGCTCTACTCCTCTCTTGGCCTAAGGACTAAAGACTATCCTTTGGAGTCTCACATGTCAGAAAAAACAACCATATTGGACCTCACATTGCTCCTTTCAAGATCCGAGGACAAGGATATCTCCAAATAAGACTTACAATGGGTATAGTAGTGTTAAGATGTAATTCATTATTTCCAAATACTTTGTGAAATTTTAGAGAATTCTAGAACTATGTGGAGATGAGTAGAATACTCTAGAATAATGTAGAGTTTTCTAGAGAAGTGTAGAACTCTCTAGAATTTTATAGAGATGTGTGAAATCCTCTAGAATATTCTAGAGTTATGTAGAACCTTCTAGAAGCTTATAGAAGAGTATGAAAGATTATGGAAGAGTGTGGAAGCTTATGGAAGGATATAGAAGAGTATGGAAGCCCATAAAAGAGTATGAAAGGAGATAAAAGGGAATGGAAGAATGTAGAGATTCCTAGAATCTGTGGAGCATTCTAGAGAATCAATCTCCATCGTAGGATAGAATTAATCTCCACCGTTCATTGAGGAGGTGGAGTGGTATAAATAGGGGTAGGGGCTTCCTAATAAATCTAAGAGAGGAAGAGAGAAAGAGAAAAAGAAGAAGAGAGAAAGGCTTCTCATAAGTGAGAAAGAGTGAAGTATTCCCAATTAGAAAGAGTGTAGTGAGATACTCGTTCCTTTGTAAACTTTCTCTTGTACATTTCAATAAAGACTATTTATTTGAGTGAGTCTTTGTATCTTGGGTGGGGTGAGTATACAAGAGTTTCCCTAGCTTGTGATCCTAGTAGAAGTTGAGGTGTCGTATTTCCCAACAGTGGTATCAGAGTAAGGTTTGCGATGGTAAAAGAACGGAAATATTAATAGTGTGATGGCATCAAATATGTCGAAGGTGTTTGAGCTCCTACTCTTTGATAGGAAGACCAACTTTACATTGTGGCAGAGTACGATTCAAGACCTATTGGTGTAGCAAGGTCTAGATCAAACTTTAGATGAGGAGAAGCCAGCCTCTATGAGTGATAGAGAATGGAGCATGATGCAGAAGAAGGCTATGAGTATAATCCGGCTGGCACTTGCTCCCGAGATTAAGTTTAGTGTGTTGAAGGAGACCATATTGAAGGTGTTGTGAGACAAGCTCGAGAGAATCTATGCATCCAAGTCACTCACAAATCGATTATGCTTGAAGATGGAGTTGCATTCACTCAAAATGAAGGAAGGAGGTAATCTTCATGATCACATAAATATGTTTAATCAACTAGTATGCCAACTAATGAATGCAGGTGACAAGATCAAATATGAGGAGCAAGCATTGTTGCTATTAGCATCACTACCGAAGTCCTACAAGTCATTGGTTTAAACTCTACTTGTAGGAAGAATAACTCTCACATTAGATGATGTGATGGTAGCTTTGCATGAGAGTGAGAGGATGCTAAAGGATGATGATAATAGCACAAGTAGAGATAGCGTACTAGTTGTGAGAGAACGAGATCGAGGGAGAAATCTATTAAGAGAGAAAGGTAACTCAAGATGGAGATCAAAGTCTCGGACGCACCAAGATCACAGTGACAAAGAGTGCTATTACTATGGGAAAAAGGGTCACATTCAAGTGAGATGTCATGAATTGAGGGAGAACTTGAAAAGGTTCAAGGAGGCATCTCGAAGTAAGGATGATAGTGACTCCCATACCAATGTGGTTTGCAATGTAGGTGATGGCGATGTTTACCTTGCAATATATGAGGAGGTTGACAAATCTAAGTGGGTGATGGATAATGCTGCCTCAATGCACATATGTTGAGATCAAGCCATGTTTAATACCTTGAACACTAATAGAGAGTTTGGTCACTTCAACTTAGCTAACAGTGAGAAGTTGAAGGTTGAAGGTTCTGGAAGCATAAGGATGATGCTTCATAATGGTACAAGCCACATTCTCCATAATGTGAGGTATGTGTCTTCGAGTAAAGCTAATGTCATCTTGTTAGGTGTATTGACATTAGATGGATGTAAGTATTTTGGCACAAATAAGTGGTGCAAGATGTTTAAGGGAAGACGCTTGATCATAAGAGGACGAAAAAATAAGAAGAATGTTTGCTTCTTAGAAGGCAATGTAGTGCAAAGAAGATGCAGCAGAGGAGTCAAGGAAAAGAAGGTGAAATTTTCGAAGATCATCTAAGTATTTGGAAATAAGAATTAAGGGAGGAATTGTTAGGATGTAATTCATTATTTCCAAATACTTTGTAAAATTCTAGAGAATTCTAAAACTATGTGGAGATGAGTAGAATTCTCTAGAATAGTGTGGATTTTTCTAGAGAAGTGTAGAACTCTTTAGAATCTTGTAGAGATGTGTGAAATCCTCTAGAATATTCTAGAGTTATGTAGAACCTTCTAGAAGCTTATAGAAGAGTATGGAAGATTATGGAAGAGTGTGGAAGCTTATGGAAGGATATAGAAGAGTATGAAAGGCCATAAAAGAGTATGGAAGGAGATAGAAGAGAATGGAAGAATGTAGAGATTCCTAGAATGTGTGAAGCATTCTAGAGAATCAATCTCCACCGTAGGATAGAATTAATCTCTACTGTTCATTGAGGAGATAGAGTGTTATAAATAGGGGTAGGGAGCTTCCTAACAAATCTAAGAGAGGAAGAGAGAAAGAGAAGAAGAAGAAGAGAGAAAGGCTTCTCATAAGTGAGGAAAAGTGAAGTATTCCCTATTAGAAAGAGTGTAGTGAGATACTCGTTCCTTTATAAACTTTCTCTTATATATTTCAATAAAGACTATTTATTTGAGTGAGTCTTTGTGTCTTGGGTGGGGTGAGTGTACAAGAGTTTCCCTAGCTTGTGATCCTGATAGAGGTTGATGTGTCGTGTTTCCCAACAAGTAGCACCTTCTATACTAAAATTATTGGCACAAGAGGGATAAACTTGTCCATGAGAAAAAAAATTCTCGAGTACCCCTAGCTCCTGCTAAGGGCCTAGCAATTACTAGGGCCTCAAAATAGACGTTCTGACCTCTACCCCCAATGATTGCTGACCCATCAACTTAATTTTCCTGCTTTGTTTTCACTTGACGGCTTCTTCTCTTGACTCGCTTACTTTGGCATCTTCACTTGGCCCAATTTTCATGACACGTGATCCGATTAACTACCACGATTCTTTACTCTAACCTTGTCACTCGAACTCCATACACCTCATACTCAAGTTCCAACAAGTGGGTCATTCAGGGGCTGGTTCTACTCCTGCTGTAGATTACAATCCAAGCAATGCCTTAGATTACAGTCCAAGCAAAACTGAAAATCAGAATCATCTAAATTAAAATTTTCATATCTAACAACATGCGACAAATAAGGGTCGTGCGAGCACAACAACGTGGATTGTTTATACTTATAAACTTGTCACACTCTTATTAAACAATGTGAGAATCCCAACAAAACGCTAAGCGAATAAGGAAACGACAGCAATTCAGAGCAACAAAAATGAAGAGAAAAATTCGAAAAATGCGCTGAGAGTGTGATCTCGTTACATCCAACGGAGCAGGAGTCATCATAGTCATTGATGAAGAGGCGGACGCGAAAGGGCGAGAAGAAGGCAGCTTTCTCTCTCTCGTGATTTTACAACAGATACTCGAGAACTGAACGGAGATGGATGGGGGTACTGTAGTTCGGAAAGGGTAGGTTCGGGATTTCCTTGCTGTACTAGTTTCAGGAGTGGGCATTCAAGTTTCGATTTGGTGGGAAATACCGAAATCGATTTCAAAATTATTCTCTATCTGGATTCTGGTGATTACGCAATTTTATATAGTTCTGTTGAGCGTAATTCGACCGAAATTATCGAACTCTGATTTCTTGTAATCCGACCTTATACTTCAGAGTCAATATCTTGGTCTGATCTTAAAGAATCCTGTAATCCGAAAAAAAAAAATTGACGGGAACAAACGCATGGAATACCGAACATGGCAAGAGAGCAGTCTAGACGGCGACCGGATTCGATTTTGAAATCTTGTTTTCAGAATCTTTGTGGAATCTTATTAATCCAATTATTTCATCAAAATTAATAAAATTATTATATTATAATTAAAATTTCTGTCATGTCATCTTCTGTTGCCGAAATATGAGATTTATTTTATAAATGGTGGCCAGCAAAAAACACAAGTTAACTTTTTTGATTGTGCATTTTCTATAACAGTGTTCTAATGTGTTATTATGATTTTTTACAAGTAAAATTTTATAATAAAAGACATGGTGTTCTATTGCACGAATGTCTCAAGGTGGAAACTTTTCATTATCATTCGTTTGAGAAAATTTCCTCTTGAATTTGACGTCGTATTATTCTAGGGGTGAGTCATCATCTTCAAGCTTTATCCGTGAAAGAAGACGGATGCACGAGATCACTGAAAGAACTCAATCAACAAACTATGTCCTCTGGAAAGCTTAAACTAATGCAATTACCACATAGTCGAGATTAAATAATTTTTCACTAATTGATCTCCGTCTCAAGGCACGAGATCACATCTAGAAAAAAGTCATGGGCATTGTTCAGGTCATCCTTCCCGATGGCGTACAAGGCCTTCTTAAGCTCCAGCGACTGAGCTACTCTGTCACGCTCAATCCTGGCATTTGCATAGATGGTGTCTTTGTAGTCGGCACATGCTTTAAAACTAGTCAGGCGTCTTTGCTCGACCTCGGTGAGCTGAGATTGAAGTTCGGATGCTCGTTCTTGTGCAAGAGCCAACTCCGCCTGGAGCCTGGATACCTCATCTTCTGCCGCTGCAAACTCTTTCCTTTTGGCATCTCGCTGCTGCCTGGCCTCCCAGTATTCGGTCGACATGGTCTTAATGGTCACATCTGCTTCCTCGAAGGCCTTGGTGCTAGCTTCAATGTCCTTCTCGTCCGTAACGATGCCTTGGAGAATGTCGTGACAGACCTTGTACCTGAAAATAAGAAATCATTAATAAACTAAGTTTGCTGTTGATGACATCTAGGAAGATCACTCTATATAGGTACCGGCTAACATTGCGCACAAGGTCAGTGCTCAGCTTGGAGATCACAGTGATCTTCTCCTCGGGAAGGAGGCTCGATCCTTGAGTTTTTAAGGTCTCAAGAGCCTTGAACACATCTAATGGAGGTTTGGTGTTCAAGTCAACATCTTTCAAGTCTATGACATCATGCAGGTAACACTCTACCACGCGTAGAGCTTTCAGAATCTCTGTCCTCAACATCGTGGAATCAAAGGTAGTATTCCGACTCTTTTTGCTGACAGGTAATGTAATCCCAATGCTTTCAAAGAGAGCCTGTAAAGTTATTCATATGATTAACACACATGTAAGCATGCAAAGCAAAGTAAGGACAAAACATACCAAGTCAGAGTCATCATCGTCAGGGAGACCGATGGATGCAGGGGGAGCAGCTTTGTTGGGGGTTGGCTCTACGACGGCTGGCTCATCGTCAACAAGAGCAACCTCAACAGCCTCCTCTAGCAGATCGGATATCTCCTTCCCGGAGCCGTGAGAAGTACCCTTTTTCGTGACAACAATTTCAGCCTCAATGACAATTTTATCATTTACAAGATAACCTCTATCAGGGTCACAAAGATCCCCGAGGGGTATGAATTTTGTAAAACCCCAGTCTCTTACTTTCGCATTAAACTGATGACGTGTATCTGCACATGTAAAGAAAATCTAAAGCATGAGGTCGTCCTGAAGACACATGCAAGTTAAAGTAAACCGGCTAATTTATGTTTCATGCTAATGGCACAGAAGAGTGGAAGATGGCCGAAAATGGAGGATCAAATCTACTACTACCGATGTCTACCAAAAAGAGAGAGACATTAAAAAGTCAAGCTTGAAGAGGATATACCTTTCCTAACCGAATGCTTATTATTGATTTGATCTATCACGAGCAAGCTGAACTCAGCATCTCTACTCCATCCATTTGGTAATGAGTAGGCATCCGCGACGTCTAAGTACACAGACAAGTTGTCCACATTGTTTCCCTTGGGGAAAATAAGAATTCGCCTACGATAAAAGAGAGATTCCCCAGCCAACATAATGATAAACAAACAACATGCAAATAATTCACTTATAAATATATAAATCCCAAAAAAATTAAAATTAACATATAATTATACCACTTATAGTCATCGACGATAAATACATCCAAATAAAGCTTCTCCGTGGTCAACCCAGAAAAGTTCTCAATAGTCCACGTGAATTTCTCGGTGGGAGGGTCATCCACAGGCTGGCTCTCCATCTTACCGACCGGCTCCACTGCACCCGCCACTTGGGCGAAAAGCACTCAACAAACCGTTAATCAAGCAAAACCCCTAAACACAAAACTTCCAACTTGAATGCACAAAAATGAACTTTAAATAACAAAAAAGAAATATTGCACGTCTGACAAAAGTACATGAAATGGAGAACAGGCAAACCAATATATAGAAAAAGGCGGAAACCAAAGGGCGATACTCGATAACTGAACAGTGCTACTGTGATTCGGAAACGGTAGGTTCGGGATTTCCTTGTTGTACTAATTTTGAGAGGGGCCGTTCAATTTCCGATTTTGTGAGTAATTAATTTTGTGTTAATTTTGGAAAGTTTTCCAGTGATTTCACAAGGAATAAATGGCAAATACACTGTTGTACTTGTCAATAAAGTCTACTTTAACATCTTATTCTAAAATTTGAGTCAATTGATGCTTGATAAATTATTTGAGTCAATTAATAATTTATCAAAATTATTAATAATAAAGAACTAAATACTAAAACTTATAATATGAAATTTTAAAAATCCCTGAAAATCTATAACAAAAATTAATAAAATTAATAAAATGGTCAAAAATATTAAAATTAAATAAAAAAATTAAAAAAGTAAAAAAATTAAATAATGTCATAAAAATGTTGAATAAAAAATCTAATTAATGACAAAAACTGACACAAAATATGAATTCATCAAACAAAAATTTCAGAAAATCTAAACTTTAAAAAACAAATATATAGAGTCACGAGGACAGTAGACGAGAGTTTTTTATTTTATTTTTATCAATTCATAATTTTTGATGAATTTTGTTTTATCTTTTA